>PVKM010014569.1:0-28864 GCA_004027735.1 Carollia perspicillata
TGTGGTTATGTTAGGAGAATACCCTTATCTTAGAAAACATACACTGAGTTATTTGAGGGTAATGGGACATCATGCCTACAACTTACTCTTAATTACTTCAGGAAAAAATATAGTAAGAACATATTGTGTGTATGCTTGGTGGTAGGGTTGAGGGAGGAAGGCACAGGGTACAGGGAGGGAGGGTATGATAAAGCAATTGTGGCAAACTTTCGTCCAAATGGAAGGCTGAGAAACTATACATGGGAAGTTTGCATTATTCTGTGACTTTTCTCTAAGTTTGAAATTATCTCAAAATTTAAAAAAATATTAAAATGGGGAGGGAAATGGAGAGTATATGCAAAGACAATTGAACTGTTTTCAATAATTATGTTAGTGGGTAGTGTTGGGAACATTACTCTGAAACCTTTACATATATGATGTGGCATAAAGCAAATAAACAATCATGTCATATCTATTACTTACTATGGTCTTGAGAAACAATTACTACTATGGGAGGAATTGTTTCTGTACACTGAAAAGGTCCAGAAAAAATGAATAATCTAGTATCCACAGCATCCTTAATGCCAGACTGTGATTCTGAAACACCATTTTCCACTAAAAGGAACTGCAGCTCTTATTGGAAATATGCTTGATTTCAGGTCTAGTACAGGAAATGTACAAGAGGCTTGAAACAGTGTTATACCAAAAAGCAAGGTGTCTACACACTGCCAGAGTAACCTAATAGGGAGTCCCACTGCTTTTGGAGAAAGGAACCAGCTCCTTTTCTTGAAAACTGATCAAAGCAATCAAGAACTTATTCAGCCTTTCCTATGTGAATTGCACCATAGTGTAACCCTAAGATAGGTGAAGGGGAAGTGTCTCTTTATAGAAATAGTGTAGCTAATTAATAATTTTTAAAGATTGTAGAGCCAGATATGAAAGTAGTTAGTATTTACAGGTGGCCACAATGTCCCCATGTATGTTAGGTAGAAGTTATCTGTACATTCCCTTTCATTTTTAGCACAAACATGTTCTCCCAGTGTTTTTCTGGACATCTTCCATGTTAACAGCTATATGCTGAATATTGCACTAAAGCAGTATTATATAGTTTTAGATTTTTAACAGGTATTACGATACTGAAAATTTTTCTAAAATTCCATATATAAGGGTCCTGCTTAACAATGACTGTGTGTGCTCAAACCAAACACTCGTTCCAAAGAGTTAAAATGTGCACAGGCTCCATTACCGCTGGGTCTCAATATCCGGTTTTGTCATCTCACAAATGGAATCAGCAAGATTTTCTGTATTAGTAGTCACTGGAACCAATGTCTGAGAAGGCAGTATGATTCAGGTCAAGTACTGCCAGAATTCAGAACACACTGGATTTTCCTGATTTATTAAGTCTTAACTATCACATGAGTTCTCATTTAAAATAATGTACAGTATTACAAACATTAGTTGGGCAGATACAGTAATTATGAACCAGATTACATTTATTTTTGGTTTGAAAACTATCCAGACTCATTTTTCTGCATTCACTTTCCAGACATACCGTTTTGCCTGGGGTTCTAACATGTTCTGCACTTTTAAGAACCAGTGAAAAGTATCATATTTTGCCATGTATAATGTGCACCCAAGTTTTTGGCCCAAATGTTCAGGGGAAAAAATCTTTCTTTTTAATTTTTTTAATTCAATTATTTATTTATTTATTGAAACAAAACTGATTATTGTGTTTCAGGGTATTATTCTGCACACAGATAACATTATTGCTTCCAGAGTTATACTTTAAAATAAATAAATAAAATGTTTTATTTTTAAAACTCAATAAAAGAATTAAAAACTTTTATATAGATACAGAATTAGTACCACCCATGTATAATGCTCATCCTTCTCTTTCCCTCAAAAAATTGGGCTAAAAAAGTGCATACTATACACGACAAAATACGGTAAATACAATATTAAAAACGTTTTTGTGGATAATCCAGAAATGAAGAAACAAGGTCTGTTTTTATTTTACAAGGTTCTGCCATGCACCTATTATATATAATGGCCATCACTAGCAGAGTCTAAAATAAGAACACATGATTTGAAAAACAAATAGATTTTTCCCCTCTTCTTCACAAATCTAGAAATAGCTTTTATTTGTGTGATTACAAAAGTAGTGTTGCTCATCTCATTTAAAAAGAAAAAACAGTAAAAAATAATCACATATAATTCCCACACAAGAAAAAAATTCAGGTTCCAGCCAAAATGGAGGCATAGATAGAAACACTTCACTTCCTCACAGAACCAAAAGAAAGATAACAACCATTTTAGAAAGAAAAAACAAACAGAAAATCGACCTGCATGGAAGTCAGACAACCAAGCAGTTAAAGAAGAAACATTCATCCAGACTGGTAAAAGGGGTGGAGATGGACAGCTGGGAGGAGAGGACGAGCTGCAAAGCAGCAGTTGGAGGACCAGGGATCCCACATTTGAGTGCAGATAAGCTGGGAGGGACAACTGGGGAGTGAGACAAACTGCCCAACCCAGAGTTCCAGTGTGGGGAAATAGAGTCTTAAAAACTTTGGCTGTAAAAACCTGTGGGGGCTGTGGTAGCAGAAGTAACTTCCAGTATCAGAGAAGGGTCCGTGGAGAGTCCCAGGAGGTCTTAGACCTACATAAGCTCACCCGTCTGGGAACCAGCACCTGAAAAGGCACACTCCACTTGTGGGAAGCCATGGAAGTGATAGAAAGTAGACCAAGTGCCCAGAAAGCTAGAAAAGGGCATTGTTTCCTCTGACCCCTTCCCCACAGACAGTGCCACAAAGCAGAGACCTGGGTTGCCCCACCCTGGTGAATAGCTAAGGCTCTGACCTTACAACATAACAGGTGCGCCAAGACAAAGAAATAGGGCCCAAATGAAAGAACAGATCAAAACTCCAGAAAAAGAACTAAGTGGGGAGGATATAGCCATCCTATGAGATGCAGAGTTCAAAACACTGGTAATCAGGATGCTCACAGAAACAATTGAGTTTGGTTGCAAAATGAAAGAACAAATGAAGGATACTCATAGTGAAATAAAGCAAAATATGCAGGGAACCAACAGTGACAAGGAACTGAACCAGGACTCAAAGCAACGATTTGGAACAAAAGGAAGAAATAAACATCCAAGCAGAACAGAATGAAGAAACAAACATTCAAAAACATGAAGAGAGGCTTAGGAACCTCTGAGATAACTATAAATGTTCCAATATTGAATTATAGGGGTTCCAGAAGGAGAAGAGGAAAAGCAACGCAGCAAGAAATTGAAAACTTATTTGAACTAATGAAGGAAAACTTCCCCAATCTGGCAAACTAGACATGCAAGTCCAGGAAGCTCAGAGTCTCAAAGGAGTTGGATCCAAGAAGAAACACACCAAGACACATAATAATTAAGTTACCCAAGATTAAAGATAAGGTGAGAATCTTAAAAGCTGCAAGAGAAAAGGAACAGTTATCCACAAAGGAGTTCCCATAAGACTATCAACTGATTTCTCAAAAGAAACCTTACAGACAAGAAGGGGCTAAAAAGAAGTATTTAAAGGTATGAAAGGCAAGGACCTACATCCAAAATTACTCTATCCAGTAACACCATCATTCAGAATGGAAGGGCAGATAAAGTGCTTCCCAGATAAGGTCAAGTTAAAGGAGTTCATCATCACCAGGTCCTTATTATATGAAATGTCAAAGACTTATCTAAGAAAAAGAAAATGATCAAAACTATGAACAGTAAAATGACAACAAACTCATAATGATCAACAACTGAACCTAAAAACAAAAACAAAAATGAAATAAGCAAACAACTAGAACAGGAAGAGAATCGCAGAAATGGAGATCACATGGAGGGTTATCAGCAGACAGGGAGGGAAGAGGGGAAAAAGTATAAGGAATAAGAAGCATAATTGGTAAGCACAAAATAGGCAGGGGGAGGTAAATAATAGTATAGGAAATTGAGAAGCCAAAGAACGTACATGTATGACCCATGGACATGAACTAAGGGTGGGGGCGTGGGGGAATGCTGCAGGGTGGGGTGGTACAAGGTGGACGGGGATACAGGGGAGGAAAAATTGGGACAACTGTAACAGCATTATCAACAAAATATACTTATAAAAAAATCACACACCCATTATGGATATTTAACAATAGTTACTCCAGTTAGCTAGTGGTCTAGCAGCTTAGATATTGTTAAAATTAGAATAATCTACACTATGTTTGTAGCCTACCTTTATTTAGTTTCTAACACATTATGTATGTTGCTTTACAGCAATAAATATAGGTTTGCATAATCTTTTTTTATGAAGACCTTATTTGTGATGGTTGTAATGGGGGGAGAGAGAGAGATGAGGCTCAACTTAGAGTTCAGCAAAGACAGTTGGGGATTTATAGCCAATGAACAATGTGAGCGGGAAAATTACTGAGACGCATCATCTTTTTTAACAGGTACACAGTACATGAATGCAATGCAACTTATTTATGAATTCCCACTGTTGGTTATTTATGAGTATACTCTTTTCAAATTCTTGCTACAGTGACACCTTTATATATAGGATCCAGCACGAATAGCGCCCCTAAATCCATAAGGCTGCTGTCTTAATCTATTTTGCCTAACCCCTGCCACTGATCAATATAAGAATAGGTAGGAGCTTCAAACATCAATATACCTGCTAGAGGAGAGAACCCACCAAAAGGTAAAAACCCAAGTACAAGAGAGCCCATACAGAAGAAAGGGCAAACCTCAATGCATCCAGACAAGAAGATCAGAAACCATGCCACTGAATCACACAGAATTCCTACCACAGAAGTCCACCCTACAAAGATAGCTAGCAAAATGAAACATCGGGATGTGTAGAAACAAAAAGTCACGTAATATGGAGACAAAGAAAGAACCTGCAATCCAAAGGAATGGAAGATTCCTCACTAAAAGAGCTAAATGAAATGGAGGTAAGCAAACTATCAGATACAGAATTCAAAATAATGGTTATAAAGATGCTCAAGAAACTCACAGACAACTACAAAGAACTGAGTAAGAACTACAACAGTATGAAAAAGGAAACAAACTATAAACAAAAGCCAGGAAGAAATGAACAATACAATTTTGGAAATACAAACACCACTAGAAGGAATTACAAGCAGGCTGGATGAAAAAAGATGAAAGAAGTATGAAGATAGCTTAAGGGAACTCCAAGATAATATGAAATGCAAGAACATTAGAATCACAGGAATACCAGAAGGAGAAGAAAAGGAAGAAGGGACAGAAATCCTGTTTGAGAAAACATTGACAGAAAACTTCCCAAACCTGGAGAGGGAAAAACCATGTAAGTTCAGGAAGCAAGGAGAGTCCCAATTAAGATGAACCCAAAGAAGCCAATTCCAAGACACATCACAATTAAAATGCCAAGTATTATAGACAAAGAGAGAATCTTAAAAGCAGCAAGGGAGAAAAAAAAGGTAATATAAAAAGGGGCTCCGATAAGGTTAACAGCTGATTTCTCAACAGAAACACTCCAATCCAGGAGAGAATGGCAAAAAATATTCCAAGCAATGGAAAACAAAGGCTTGCACCCAAGATTACCCAGAGAGGCTCTCAATTAAAATGGAAAGTGAAATAAGGATTTTCCCAGACAAAAGAAAGCTGAAAGAATACATCTCCAACAAACCAGCCCTACCAGATTTACTAAAGGGACTACTGTAAGAAGAGAAGGGAAAAAGAGTGAAAGAGAGAGGAACACAGGTACAAAGAGGGAAAAAATGAACAAATACGTATGAGTAATAACCTTAAATGTTAATGGATTAAATGCTCCAATCAAAAGATACAGAATAGCTGAATGGATAAGGAAACAAGACCCACACATACGCCTCCTCCAAGAGACCCACCTCAGAACAAAGACCTACACCGACTGAAAGTGAAGGGTTGGAGAAAAATATTCCAAGCAAATGGACAGGAAAGACAAGCTGGGGTAACAATATTCATTTCAGACAAAATAGACTTCAAAACAAGGGCCACAGGAGACCCAGAAGGACACTTCATAATATTCAAGGGAAGATTCCATTGAGAAGACATAAACATTATAAACATATGCACCCAGTATAGGAGCACCCAAATACATAAGGAAAATATTGGTGGACTTCAAGAAAGATACTGACAGCAACAAAAATGCAGCAGGGGATTTTAACACCTCACTGTCAAAAATGGATAGATCTTCCAAACAAAATATCAACAAAGATATTGCGGCACTGAACAATGTCCTAGATCAAATGGATTTAACTGATATATAGAGAGCCTTTCGTCCCAAAGAAGCAGAGTACACATTCTTTTGCAATGCACATGGAATATTTTCAAAGATAGACCACATGATAGGACACAAAACAAGCCTCAACAAATTCAAGGAAATTGAAATCATATCAAGCATTTTCTCTGACCACAAAGGACTGAAACTAGGAATCAACCTCAAGGAAAAAACTCAAAAACACTCAAACTCATGGAGACTGAATAGCATGCTATTAAACAATGAATGAAATAATAATGAGATCAAGGAAGAAATCAAAAAGTTTCTGGGACTGAATTAAAATGAACTTAGAACAACCCAAAACTTATGGGACACAGTGAAGACAATCCTGAGAGGGAAGTTCATAGCAATACAGGTCTACCTAAAAAAGACAGGAACATTTCAAATAAACAACCTAACCCTACACCTACAAGAACACAAGGAACAACAACAAAGAGAGCCCAGAGCAAGTAGAAGGAAGGAAATAACCAAGATCAGAGCAGAATTAGATGACATAGAGACTAAAAACACAATTCAAAGGATTAACTAAATCCAGGAGCTGGTTCTTTGAAAAGATAAACAAAATCAACAAGCCTTTAATCAGATTCATCAAGAAAAAAGGAGAGAGGACCCAAATAAACAAAACCAGAAATGAAAGAGGAGAGATTACAACTGATACCACAGAAATACAAAGGATTGTAAGAAATTACTACAAACAACTATATGACAAGAAATTTGAAAACCTGGGTGAAATGGACACATTCCTAGAAAAATATATATCTTCCAAAACTTAACCAAGAAGCAGCAGAAAGCCAGAGCAGACCAATAAAAGCTAACCAAATTGAAGTGGTAATCAAAAAACTACTGGCACACAAAAGCCCTGGACCAGACTGTTTCATGGGAGAATGTTACAAAGCATTTAAGAAGAGCTAACCCCTATCCTTCACAGAGTACTCCAAAAAATCCAATAAGATGGAAGACTCCCATACTCTTTTTATGAAGCCAGCATCATCCAAATCCCAAAACCAGATAAAGACATAACAAAGAAAGAAAATTTCAGGTCAATATCACTGATGAACATACCATATTTATTGGACTGAGACACCCCCTCCAAATTTGGGAGGAAATGGGGGTGCATCTTACAGTCCGAATGTAGCTTACCTGGCTCACTGTGTGTGTGCGTGTGGGGGGTGGCCTATGTTATTTATGTTATTAAATATTTTGCCACATGTTTTGCTTCAAAACTTTTTTTCCTATTTTCCTCCTCTAAAACCTAGGTGCCTCTTATGGTCCAGTGTGTCTTATAGTCCTAAAAATACAGTAGATGCTAAAATCCTCAACAAAATATTGGCAAACCACATCCAGCAATACATTAAAAAGATCATACAACATGATCAAGTGGGATTCATCCCAGGGATGCAAGGATGGTATAATATTTGCAAATCAATATATGTAATACATCACATAAACAAAAGAAAAGACAAAAATCACACAATCATATCAATAATACATGTGGAAAAAGCATTTGATAAAGTACAGCATCCATTTATGATTAAAACACTCAGCATAGTGGGAATAGAGGGAGCATTTCTCAACCTAATAAAGGCCATACATGAAAGACTGACAGCCAACATCATACTCAGTGGGCAAAAACTAAAAGCTTTCCCACTAAGATCAGGAACAGGACAAGGTTGTCCACTTTCACCACTTCTATTCAACGTAGTATTGGTAGTCCTAACCACTGCAATCAGACAAGAAAAAGAAACAAAAGGCATACATTGGAAAAGAGGAAATAAAACTGTTACTGTTTGCAGATGACATGATAGTGTACACAGAAAATCCTATAGAATCCACAAAAAAAATGCTTGACCTGATAAATGAATTGGGCCAACAGTGGGATACAAAGTCAATATTCAGAAATGAAAGGCAATTTTGTACACCAACAACAAAATATCAGAAACAGAAATCAGGAAAAAAATCCCATTTGATACAGCAACAAGAAAAATAAAATACCTAGAAATAAACCTAACAAAGGAGGTAAAAGACCTGTAGTCAGAAAACTACGCAACGTCGAAGAAATTAAGGAAGACACAAACAAATGGAAGCATATACCATGTTCATGGATTAGAAGAATTAACATCATCAAAATGTCCATACTACCCAAAGCATTTACAGATTCAATGCAATCCCTACTAAAGTACCAATGACATATTTCACAGATACAGAACAAACACTTCAAAAGTTTATATGGAACCATAAATGACCCTGAATAGTTGCAGCCATTTTGAGAAAGAAGAACAAAGTAGGAGGGATCACAATACCTGATATCAAACTGTATTACAAGGCCACTGTAATCAAAACAGCCTGGTACTGGCATAAGAACAGATACATAGACCAATGAAACAAAATAGAGAGCCCAGAAATAAATTCAAGTCTCTAAGGTCAATTAATATTTGACAAAGGGGACAGCAACATAAAATGTAGTAAAAATACCCTCTTCAACAAATGGTGTAGCTATGTGCAAAAAAATGAAACTCGATCACCACTTTACCCCCTACACAAAAATAAATTCAAGGTGGATAAAAGACTTAAATATAAGTTCTGACACTATAAAAGTCCTTCAGGAGAACACAGGCAGGAAAATCTCAGATATTCCACACAGCAAAATTTTCACTGATATGTCCCCTAGAGCAAGGGACATTAAAGGAAATAATAAACAAATGGGATCTCATCAAAATAAAAAGCTTCTGCATGGCTAAAGAAAACAGCATTAAAATAAAAAGAGAACCAACTATAAGGAAAAACATATTTGGCAACGACACCTCAGACAAGGGTTTGACCTCCAAAATATATAAAGAACTCACACAACTCCACTCCAGGAAGACAAAAAACCCAATTAAAAAATGGGCAAAACACTTGAACAGACACTTCTCCAAGAACATATAGTGGGTCCAGAGACATATGAAAGGATGCTCACCATCACTAACCATCAGACAGATGCAAATTAAAACTGCAATGAGATACCACTTCACACTGGTCAGAATGGCCATCATAAACAAAGCAACAAACAAGTGTTAAAAAGGATGTGGATAAAAGGGAACCCTAGTGCTCTGTTGGTGGGATTGCAGACTGGTGCAGCCACTATGTAAAACAGTACAGAATTTCTTCAGAAAAGTAAAAATGGAACTGCCTTTTGGCCCAGGAATTCCACTGCTAGGACTATATCCTAAGAACCCTGAAACACCAATCCAAAAGAACCTATGCACCCCAATATTCATAGCAGCAGAATTTATAATAGCCAAGAGCTGGAAGCAATCTAAGTGACCATTAGTAAATGAATGGATCAAAAAACTACGGTACATTTACATGATGGAATACTGTGCAGCAGAAAGGTCCTACCCGTTGTGCCGGCATGGATGGATCCAAAGATTATGCTAAGTGAAACAGGACAGGCAGTGAAAGGCAAATACCATATAATCTCACCTTTAACAGGAACCTAAACAACAAAACAAACAAACAAGCAAAATATAACCAAAGACATTGAAATTACGTTCAAATGGACAGTAACCAGAGGGGAGATGGGAGGGGACAACGGCAGGGGAAAGGGTGAAGGGTTTTCAGGAACATCTATAAAGGACACATGGACAAAACCAAAGAGGGGTGATTCAGGGAAGGGAGGTGGGGTTCGCTGGGGTCGGGGGGTGAAGTGGGTGGAAGAAGGAGACAACTGTACTTGAACAACAATAAAATAGAAAAAATAAAACTATAAATTATTGTAACCATATTATTAACCTACCAACCACATTCAAGTAGGCATTACTTCTGGTGGACCCTGTAATACACATTTGTACACTTGTCAGACTATGGAAAAGCTTCACTAAAAAAAAATCAGTGTGAAAAGCCTTACAGTTATAAATCTTTCTTTGTTTAACAAATCATCTTAACTGAAGGGAATAAATGATATAAACAGGTATTGTTCTGGAAAATCCAGGCTTATAAATACCACAAGTATATGCAAAACAGTTAGGCAACATGAGACTAACAAGATGGTTGAAATTAAAATGGTCCCTAATGGCAAGGGAGTTTTTAATCTAAGAGAGGGACAGCTATATGCACAGACAATACAAAGAATGATAGCAGCAAGGCAGGGAGGTCTAACATGTTAAGTAAGTGTGAAATGAGTAGTTTAATACAAATGGAGATTAATGCTAACTTAAAGCAATTACTCTGAGCCCAAACAGGTAACTAAAAAAATGACAGAAAAGAGATAAATGTTATGCTGTTAACTCCAAGGCCCTAACCAAATACTTTTGCCATAGTAATTACACATGACATTCTTAGAGCACTTAACTGAGACATTATTACGTCCAGCAGAAACTTCATATTTCATTCCTCTAAAATGTAAGCTCCAAGAGGACAATGATGTTGTCTTATTGTTTACTGACTCCTTAGTTCCCAGAACCATATGGCTAAAAAATGTGTGCATTCAGTAAATATCTGTTGTATAACTAGCTTCCCATTGTATGGCTGAGGAAATTGAGGCTCAGAAAGATAATTATATATGCAAGGCTGCACAACCACTAAATTAAGGTTCAAAACCAAGTTTCAGTACTTTTTCAACTATAATATCTGAAATCATTTGACTATTAGTTAAAATCATTTCATAATACTTCATGTTAGCAAAATAATTGTCCTGAATGTATAATTTGTATGTCACTAAATTTTAATTAAGTCAGAAATAGAAAAAAAAAATTGTCTAAAAGGAATAGGTTGGATAATACTTCAGATGTGTAATGACAGTTCAAAA
Source organism: Carollia perspicillata (assembly GCA_004027735.1). Taxonomy (NCBI): domain Eukaryota; kingdom Metazoa; phylum Chordata; class Mammalia; order Chiroptera; family Phyllostomidae; genus Carollia; species Carollia perspicillata. The sequence continues at coordinate 11,074 of PVKM010014569.1, forward strand.
ACTTTAACCATTTTAAGTGAGATAAAAGCGGACAGAAAGGTGAATTTTTTATTAGATTTGAATTTTAAAATAATGTAGCAAAAAAAGAAAAATCTACACACACATTTCTCACGTGAAAAAAATTTAAAAAAGAGCGATTGCTATTATGCAAATAGATGCTACAAATTATACATAGGCTATCCATTAATTAAAGCAGACACGGGATGGCCTTGAAGCTGAAAGCCTTCAACTGGTCAAATTATTATGAAATTTCTGAACAACCAAAATGCTTTTCTCTGAAAAAAATTATATTACAAACTGCTCCCCCAATTAGTATGAAACACTAAAGTATTAAAATAGCAACATAAAGCATTAAAAAAGTGAGATGGTATCCTTCTGTGAGTCTAAAATATATCAAAAATTCAATAAACATAGTTGAAGAAACTAAAATGTAATTTAATTTTGGCCTGCTGACATTATTTCTCTAGAATATTTATATTTCCTCAGTAGTAGCTACTCAGGTATATCAATCCTTTCAAACATAAACTAAACTCATAGTACGAAAATATTTGAAAGCTGTAAAATTCACTTCACTTAGAAGTTTACTGTAGTAACTAAACTGTAGAATAATATTCTCAGCTATACACACAGAAGAAGTAATATCCTAGATTCATTTGAAGATCCGAGTTTTTCCACAAGGAAAACTGCCAATATTTAAAAGTGTTTTATTAATCAGACTTTTCACCTGGCAAGATAAAATGTAAAGTGGACAAAAATTCTGGAATTTAGCTTCCAATCCTTCCATTGACTATATGTATAAGAATAGGAAGATTAAAATGCAATGTTTTCTTTTGCCTATCATAGTATGAAAACACATCCACAGGAACATACAGTCAAAACTCTGCGTTATAAGAATTTGACAGTAGTCTAGAATAGGTGAAATTTAGGGGTGAACATGGAAAATTTCATTTTAACCAGTAGCTTCAATTTCTTTATACACTAAACATTTCACCAGGAGCTTACAAAAATGTTCCAGACTTTTCCCTCCTCTGAATTCTTACATTATTCCAATAAGCATCTGAAAACATTTAATGTAAAATATACTTTGCTAAATGTTTGTCCCTAACTTTATTTCAGCTAATGCTCATATCAGTTCTGTGGTGTAACCTACATTTTACACATAACTAAACAAAGCTTAGAGAAGCTAAGTGTCTCTGGTTATAAAGCTGTCAGAGGCAAAGTCTGCATCTGAACTACGCTTTTCAGACTATACCACAACTGTATGTCATCACTTTATTTGGCAATCACATTCTGCTGCCTTATAATACATTATACTACTTTCACTTCATATTGCTTAATTTTTCCCATGTTCATGTCTTTAAGAGCAACAACTGTGTTGTGCTTTCTTATAGTATCATTTTAGTACACTGATTCAAGTTGTTTGTATGACAGAATGCCAGACTACAAGGTTAAATATTCTGAGCCTCACACTTGTAAAATAAAAATGACACCAAATTGAGTGCTTACTGTGAATTCTTTCCATGTATTAACTCATTTAATTCTCACAACAGCCTTATGAAATCAGTATATTATTGTCCCATTCTGCAGATGCAAGACCCAAAGGTTACAGAGGTTCTCTAACTTGCCCAAATACAGGTTATAAATTAGTAGGTGGAGGAGATAGGTTTCAAGGCTGTGGTATTATGTCTCAAGTGGTTACTTGCTTAATGTTCAACTGCCCATCTAGGACTAGTGACTGAATGAAATGTATTCATACATTAGGGAGACTGAAAAAATTTTAACTCTGGGCACCAATTTCTTAGATGGAACACCAGAAACACAGGCAATAAGAGCAAAAAATAGATAAATGGGACTATGTCAAACTTAAAAACTTGTATGCATCAAAGCACACAATCAATAGAATGAAACAACCTACAGAATGGGAGAAAAAATGCAAACCACCTATCTGATAAGGGGTTAATATCCAGATTGTATGAAAAACTCCTACAACAACAAAATAATCCAATTAAAAAATGGGCAAAAGACTTCAATGGACATTCCTCCAAAGATGATATACAAATAGACAACAAGCAAATTAAAAAAAAACCCACAATGAGATATCACTTTACACTTGTCAGGAAAACAGTATAGTAGTTTTCCCAAAAAGTAGAAATAGTACTACCAATATAATCCAGCAATTCCATTTCTGCATATGTGTATGTATGAATACATATATACACATATACATACATAATACATATACATATATATCCAAAAGAATTGAAAGCAGAATCACAGAGATATTTACACACCCATATTCATAGTAGCATTATTCACAATAGCCAAAATATAAAAACAATCTACATGTCTACTGATGGATGAATGGATAATGAAAATGTGGTATATAAATGCAATGGAATATTGTGCAGCTTTAAAAAAGGAAATCCTACATGCTACAGCCCAGGTGTACTTCAAGAACATCATGCCAAGTGAAATAAGCCAGTTAAAAAAGATAGGTCCTTGAATAACACTGCTTCATTCAACGTCATTTTGTTATAAGGATGATGAGGGGCTACAGGAAGTTAGTTTTTGCTTACATCAATTAGCCTATGGCATATCTGGTTTCGTTATATGTCATTTTGCCTAAAGGCGCAGAAACTATAGACTGTTAGGTGAGAAATTGCTGTATATGATTCCACTTAGGTAAGGTATCTAAGTGGTCAAATTTTAAGAGAAAGTAAAATGGTGGTTGCTAGGGGCTGGTGGCTAGAGAAAATAGAAAGTTGTTTAACTTGGTAGAGTTTCAGTTCTGTAAGATGAAAAACTCTAGAGATCTGTTGCACAACAATGTGAAAATAGTTAACATTACTAAACTGCACAATGAAAAATTACAAGTTAAACTTGTAAACTTTAAGTGTTTTCTGTCACATTAAAAAAAATTATTAACGCTTTTCTTTCACTTCCCTTTCCTTTCCTCTCTGGTATAGTATTCAAAAGTGATGTAATGAAGGGATAGAAGCAAACAAAAGAACACAAGAGTTTCAACAATGTAGAAACAAATTAAGAAAACAATAAAATAAAACAGGTAATCCCACATTCTTATCAGTAATTTTTCTTTTAACCTGGAAATACCTTGAATCTCCAGCACACCAGTACCCTATTAGCAAGGTAGTATAATGGTTAAAGGCCTTCTGCAGCAGGAAAGCTCAAGTACTGCTCTGGCTTGGCTACTAAATTACTGTGTAGTCTTGTATTAAGATATCTTTATTCATCCAATCCATCCATCCATCCATCCATCCATCCCTCCACCCATCCAAAAGACAGTCTGTTTCCATATGGGCAAACCTGTTCAATGAATCCTGTACCTCTAGACAGGATTTTTCTGAGGAGTAAATGAAAGAATTCATAAAAAACGCTAGGCACATGGTCTGGCACTCTGTAAGTGCTCAACAAATATTGGCCATTGTAATTACTTTAAAGTCTAGAGCGCATGACTTGAACGCCTAGGTAGGACATGAACAGGGTGATTTCAACTAAAAGATGTCCAGAACTGTTCCTTAGAGATCTGCCTAATTTGTCGATAATTATGGTGTTATCAATTCAGATACTATTTAGCAAATCATTATCATTCTTGAGAAATTTGTGCTCCCCTTTGCTAAACGAACTCCCTCCCAGGTAAAAACAATGTCATCTCAGGTATTACAAATGTTTGCTTTGGGAAGAATGTTCTGTCCCCAGAGATGGTGGGACCTGAGACCTGTACATTCTCGACTAGAGTTCCCAGTTCCTTTCACTTCGTTAGGAGCCTAGGCCTTATTTGGGGGTGAGGATGGGGAGACAGAGGGCCGCACAACCGAACACCCAGTTATAAAGCCCACTCCAGTAAGGCTAAGACGGGACCGGACAAACCTCCCATGTACAGTCTCCGAAAAGGGACCAGGGAGGGAAGCAAAAACGCTCGCCTGTCAGCTGAGAGCCGGCATCTCGCAGGCAGGCTGGTGCATGAGGAGTCTCGGGCAGCCCATCCCAAGCCCATGCCCAGGAGGCCCAGGACGTGTCCTGCAGAGGGGTCGGCTTGATTCGGGGTCCTGCCGTCTTCCGAACGGGCAATGGTGGGGAGGGGAGGGCTGCGCAGTGGTCGAGGGACCGGACAGGCAGGGAAGGGACACCGAGGGGCCTCACCGCGGGCCGAGGGCAGTGGGTAGAGCTTCTCGGCCTTCTGCAGGAAGCGTTGGGCCTTCTCGCGGTCGCCGGCGTTCAGGGCCTCCCTGGCGATCTCGACACATTTCTCCGCCTCATCCCGGTTCCCCTCCATGGCTTGACTTGCGCCTTCTTCCGTTTCCTCCGGGAGCGCTGCTATCAGGGGGCGGAAGCCGCCGCCACCGAGGAGGCGAGGCTCGCCGGAGTTGGGGCGTGCGCAGGCGAGCGGGTGGAGCGTAGAGATCCCGGCGGCGGAGGCCGGGGCTGACTGGCGGGCTCGCGGCTCCGCCTCCTCACGGCCCGCCCCCACCGGGGGCCGCTACGGAGCGAGCCGCATCTCCTGGCCCCCAAACCCCGGGGTACGAGCCCACTCAGCGGGGTATCTACGCGGCGCCAAAAGGTTCAAAGACGATCAACCCGAGGGGGCGGGCGGTCGAGCGGACGACACGAGCCCGGCGGCGCCGGGGGAAGTCCCGCCAAGGCTGGTACCGCCGCCCTCATTGGCCGCGCCATAACCCCTGACAGCCTCGGGCAGCCCTCCATCCTGGCGGCCGGAGCGACGGTTGGGAGGTCGGGACGCCCGTTTTCAGGAAAATTCCCAGATACGGAGGCCCCGCCTCCAAGCGCCCTTAGCTTGGGGAGGATTTGGTCAGGTGACGACCGCGCTGTCACTCCCGGAAGCAGCGCTTCCGGCACAGGTGTTGATGAACACAATACAGCATGGTTAGACCCTAACTCTAGAGCTGCTTTTTTTTTTTTAAAGCTACACACCATTTTCCTGACCCAGATTCATGAATTGTCTTACCAGTGAGGTTCAAAGCAGATCGTTTGCAATTACTCTGGCCTTAACCCCAACCCCTTTATGACTAATACAAGGCAGGAACCAGCTTTCTGGGAATTCATTGCCATCAGAGGTAAACTACTTGGTTTTTCTTCAATAATCCCATTTTTGTGATATTGCCACTGTAATACGTTGGGGACTGGGGGGGGGGGTGTACTTGCTGCTTGGGAATGTTCCTATTAAAAAGACAATTTACCAGAAACAAAATGTAAAGATAACCCCCTCAACCCAGTCACTAAATAACCATTGTTTAGTGTTCACTTAAGCGTTTGTTAGCCTGTTGGAAATACCAAAACTCAAGGGCTTCCAAAAACAAATCCTGAATCTCTATGAAATGTAATATCCCACCAAGATGTTAATGAGCATTAATAATTTAATTCAGAGACTTCAAAACTGTGTTTCGCTAACAAAAAACACTATTATCCCAAGCCTAAACTGAAAGTTGTCTGGGGAGGTGAGATACAGGACTTGCCTACCTGCTCTCCTGAAGTCCACCACAGCAGTACTCACTCTACCAGTGTAGTGCTGTCACATACAGAAACTTTGACCAAGACACAAACTGAGATGGACAACTAGCCTATAAAATTTGCCCCATTCCAGTACCTGCCAAAATCTTTAGTAGCTAATAACATAATACTAAAAAATTACAGTTGGGCCACCTAACTAATGATCTAGAGAATTAAATTGAATTTCTCGAGAATAAATATGCTTAGTTTATTATTGCTGGATAATGCCTGTTCAAAAGAAAGATGTTTATTACAATCAAGCAAATTTAAAACACAACTACTTTGGGATATGACCTTTATTGAGCTTATCCACCAGAGTGGAAATAATGTCTGTACAAAACCAAATGTTTGTTACTATAACTTCTGCATCACAATTAAAATCCAAACAGTTTTTTAAAAACAGTCAACTCAATCAAAACCCACTACTTCAGAATCAATAGCTTCTTTGAAGCCACAGTAACACTTAAATATGGTTAAGACTCGAATGCAGAAATTTGGTTGGTTGGAATGCTAATTAAACTTCCAACTTGCTCAAATAGAATTACAAAAAGGCAAAATTGTGTTTTTCACAGAGATACAGTCCACTGGAATCACCAACACTGGACAGCTGTTAGAGTATTTAGAGTCCTGAGATAATAAGAAATCCCGGCATCCTTTAGACAGTCTTCTGTTGTCCTTTCTTCCCAATCAGAGATTTGTGGATGTGTGGAATGACACCTAGGAGAGGAACAGAGATAAACTTCACTTTTTATTTTTTAGTACACATTTTATAATACACTATATTTAACCCAAGATGGTTTACTGTTCATCTTGGAAGACGTCTTTAAATGTGAAATAAAGAATCATCCAAAAAATCATATTTCATGATACAATCATACTGTATGTCAGTATATACTCCGTGCCCTCTTTTAAATTAAAAATTACTAATGGTAATTTTTAAAAAAGGAAACTATTTTCTCTAAAGAAATTTAAAGTAACATTTTAGTATTTACATACCACCACCAGCAATTGTAGCCTTGATGAGAGAGTCCAATTCTTCATCTCCACGAATGGCAAGTTGCAAATGACGAGGGGTAATACGCTTTACCTTTAAGTCTTTTGATGCATTTCCTGCCAATTCAAGTACCTAGAAGGCAGAGGTAACCAATCAGTCTCTTTGCAAGTCTTGTTTAGGCCAAGATCCAAAGAATTGAACCTTCATGAACGTAAATCTACCAATTGTCTCCCCTTCCGCCTCCACTACCTGAATGTCAAGACAGCATAAACTATAAAGGGGGCGCGCAATTTTATTTCCAAGAACAGCTCAAGCTCAGTATGATCCCTTAATGATCACCAGCTCCCTCTAGCGTTCCCAGAGCCTTCTCGCCGCGTTTAGGGCCTGGGAGTTTTCTTGCATCACTTTCCTCCTTCCCTCTCACCACCTACACCCGCCCCCCCCCCTCAAACCTTTTCAGATTATAGGCGTACACCCATTTACCTCTGCGGTAAGGTACTCCAGAATGGCTGCGCTATACACAGCAGCAGTCGCGCCCACACGTCCATGACTGGTCGTCCTAGATTTCAGGTGCCGATGAATACGGCCCACCGGAAACTTAATTTTAAGCACAAACAAATGAACAAAAATACGAATCAAAGGTGATAAAAATTATACGCGAGCCAAAGCAAGGGGCAAGGACACTAGTGCAGCAACGCTCACCCGTATCGACACACGTGATCTTCCCCCCTCCCCAACATTATCGTGTGGGCAAAACAAGTCGCGACACCGCATCACCCACGCAAAGACGAAACGCCCATTTAGAGAGATGATAAACAAGAAAGGAGAAAAAAACGTCACGATTCCCAGACTGTACCGAACCACCACTGACCTGCAAACCGGCTCTCTGCGAGCGGGAAACCGCCTTTGTCTTGGCCTTTCCGGAGTCTTTCCCAGCCTTACCGCCAGCCTACGGCGCGCACACGCCGGCGAGGAAGAAGGAACGGAGAATATAGGATTACCAGGGCGGCGCGCCCCTCCCCCACCGCGGCGCGGCAGGGCGCGAGCGCGCCCCCGTGCTCCGCCGGGGTCTCAGGCCCGCCGCGCGCCGCAAAGGCGACCCCGCCTGCACGCCCCCCGCTGCGCGTCCGTCGCGGCCGCGCGCCCCCGTCCGCCTGTTGGCCGCCCGCTAGCCCCCAGCGGCACTGCGCGCGCCACCCAACCGTCGCCGCCTGCTGCGAGATCGGAGGCGGCTGCGCTCGCCACCGACAAATCACCTCCCCCCGCTCTTCCAAATCCTATCTCCGCGCGTTCCCAACCGTCGCCACTTCACCCTCATCTCCGTGTGTAACGGGTTTTTCTCCGCAGGCAAAAACCCGCGAAGCCTTCAAGAGCCTCTGAGAAGTTTACCATTTCGAATTCTGCTGAAGCTCAAACAAGCAAGGCAGAGAAAGGACTATTCAGACACCCAGCGAGATCCCACCGCCTACTCCGTCGCACCGCGATTCAAACTGCGCTGTCTCCCGCCTTCCCCGCTCCCTTTATACTGCAGAATGTTCCCTCATCCGGGAACTCGGATTGCGCATCCCACCAATGGCTGCCACCCGCCCTGGGGCTGCGTCCTTGAGGCTTCAGCCAATGAGCAAACGCAGGAAAAGGCGGAGGGGCGGGCGCTACGTAGCTCGAACCGCTATTGGGACGTGACGGGGGAGGGGGGAGAGGGCGGAGGGATAGGAACCGGAGAGAAGAAGGGCACCGCGGCGGGAGGAAAGGAACTGAGCGAGCGACACTGCGGGAACGAGGACACCCTCTGCTGGTGGTCACGTGTCTGGGAGGAGGAGCTGAGAGACTTTGGGGAGGAGCACGCAGTAGCGCCCCCTGGTCTCTTAACCAGGTTCCGGTGACCACGTGAAGTCGCCTCCGGGTCTAGCGCTCCCTCCTTCCTGTTCCACCCCCACCCCCGACGCACACACCGCATCGCAAAACAGGCTGAGACCCACTTCGTACAACCTTTTTCCGGAGCACCCTCCTCCTCGCCCTACTATTTATCCCTTGGGTTTGACAGGTGGCGCGAAGGCGTCTTGTGAGAGGAGTCCAGCCTCCTCCTCCGTAGAGGTTTTGTGTTACTACACCCTAGGCGAGTCCCAGCCACGGTCTGATTAGGACCCTGTGCCCCCACTTCCTTTTAAGCGGTGTCTTCCACTTCTTCCTTTTTCACTACTTTTGAAACTCTCGACGGGACGAATACACGGGAACAAACCGTAGCCAAGTCACCTCGCTGGGCACAAAAGACCTTTTGGTCTTCGCATAGAGGCTTGGGGTGAGGCGCTACTGTTTTCTTTAATCACATCATAAACTAGATTTTCCTGGAGACTGCTCATCAGTGCGTTGCACCCATACCCTTGTGTTTAAAGTTGATTTAGTGATACCTTAAAGCTATCATGTGTCCATCTTTCTATACTAAACATTTTGCTACATGACAAATGACAATTGTTAACATGTGTCGTTGGGTAACTCCTAATGTGTTTCACAGGCAGTTACAGATGGTCCATGTAATCAATTGCAAATAGTGGACTTAAAAATTAGTACTGTACACACAGTACTAGCATAGTGCCAGTTATTTAGTCCTCCAACTAACACCTGTGTATATCTCTAGCTGCTTGGAGACAGTAGTGATTTAAATCTTTCATATTTGTAGTGTTTATTACACTTAACATAATATTCCCGATATGACATTTTGAAATATGTACTCTTAAGTACTTTGGATTGGGTTTCAATTCAAAAGCTTTTATTATATTAGAAAATCTCCCTATTTCAAGGAATTTAGTATTTATTTTCTAAATTCTAGAAAAGAGGTTCCCAATAATTTTGACACAGTCTTCTTATTTCTTCCCCTTGGAACTGAGCAATTCTTATGATGTCATCAATAGTAAGAGTTAATCAGTTCCCCCACTGAACTGATGTAATGACAATAAAAAGCAATGAAACCTAATGTAATAGTTAACCTGAGCTCCACTATGGCTTCCTGATGTATAACTCACAAGCCAACATTAATACCTTTTCCAGTTTAGAGATGTGCTATATTTACTATGAGGTTCAACTAAAGAAAATCACTGTTTCCTCCCTGAATAGTGGGTAAGAGAATGAGCTCAGGAGCAGGTAGATGTAAATTCTGCTCTGCTTTCTTTCCATTGTCATCTTAATAACCTGTTGGAGCTCTGAGTTCCTCTTCTGTGAAAAGAGTATAGGAACACCTATTTTCATGTGGTTGTTGAAAGATTAAAGAAGAGATATTCATTGTACACTCCAACATGCATTTGTCACATAATAATCACTCAATGAAAATTACTGTTATCATCTTTATTGGATACCGGGAAGGGATTAAAATAAAGTATCTGATTCATAAATCTTTTTTTGTATGCACTACATTGTCTTCCTCCTCCATGAAAGTAGCCTGAAACCTGCCCAAAGTAAATATAACCAAGTCATTCAACATACAAAATAAAATCCAAAATTGGTTTAATACATTCAATAGTTTTCCTCCTCCTCTGAAAAACAGGACTCTTTCAGTTTCTCTACTTTTCACAGCAGTTATATGAAGATTTCTTATTCTCTCTGCTTCTCTGAAAAGGTATGGGGAAAATATGTTAATATTCTTGGCTTATCTCTCCTGCACTTGCGTTTATGTTAATACATGTATAGAGCTGGAGCTATGTAATTCTTATTCAGTGTCATACCAAATTAACTACTTAATATAGTTATATGCTGCTTAACTACAAGGATGTGTTCTAAGAAATGCATCGTTGGGGAGTTCATCATTTTGCAAACATTATAAAGTGCACTTGCACAAATCTGGACAGTATAGCCTGCTACATTGCTAGGCTATGTGGTGTAGACTATTGCTCTTAGGTTACTAGCCTGTACAGCATGTGCCTGGACAAAACAACAGGAGAGTAAATCAAGCTCTAGGGAAAATGTTGTGATCAAGAGGTGGCATTAAATATGAGATGTATAAGGCTGCTGTGGGTGTAACATGGCATACTGTTTGACAGCAGACTTTTTTAATAAGTAAAAAGAGTACAAAATAACAGTACAATGTATAGTGTATTCAATACATAAAACATTATCAAGCGTTATGTACTATACATAATTGATGTTTTATACTGTTATACTAACTAGCTGAGAGCATTAGACAAAGAAAAATGTAAACAATGCTTTGATCATTAAGGCCACATTAATAAGGACTCTTACAAAATAAGTACCCAATTGACTGCCAAGTTGACTGTTCGTCTAGTTTAAAGGGCAAAGACAACTGTGGATTGGAGTGTTTTGGAGAGTTTATGTTTAAATAAACAAGGGGAGAGTTTGTCAAGAATGGCCGGTTGGTGTAAGGAAGTAGCTGCTAGAAGGTAGGTGAGTGAGAGATTTCTGCTTATAACCCTCTTTCTATTTTCCCATCTCCCTCAGTAATGGAACTTCCGATTTGTAGTGGGACACTTGGTCATCAGGATGTAAGTACAATTGGCCATGGAAATAAGTTTTGGCCAAGGGGTGTAAGCAGCAGTGGTAGGTACTCACCAACTGGAATGAAGACAGAGTTGGAAAGCCATTTTGGGCCATGAAATGACTTTGGGAATGTAGGCCACCCATAAAGGAATAATGACATAGAAGGATCAAGGTCTTTGATACTATAGAGTATCAAGCCTGCTCTAGATCTCTCTGAATAATTACATATATTTTGTTTGAGCCACTTTTATTTTGGATTATCTGTCACTTGCAATGGCACCCAATTTTAACCATCACAGTAAGTCGATACCCTAAATATTGGGTTGGCCAAAATATTTGTTCAATTTTTAAGTAAAAATAGAAGACATGTTTTTTATTTTCCCCAGTAACTTTATTGAACAACAGATTCACTGTTTTGTTCCACTACCTTCTGTCATCTTGCAGGCAGCCTCATAATTCCATCTTTCCAAAACTTTTTTATCTTTTTGAGCAAAGAACTGTTCCAGGTGTCTTTTGCAGTCTTCCAAGGAACTGAAATTTTTTCCATTAAGAGAATTTTGTAAAGACTGAAATAAAAGGAAATCCAAAGGTGCAATGTCTGGTGAATATGGCAGATGAATCAGAACTTCTCAGCTGAGCTGTAACAGTTTTTTGCCTGGTCAGCAAAGAGCCATGCAGTCTTGTGTTATCCCAATGGAAGATTATACATTTTCTGTTGACTAATTCTGGGTGCTTTTTGTCAAGTGCTGCTTTCATTTGGTCTAATTGGGAACAGTACTTGTTGGAATCAGTATTTTGGTATTCTGGAAAAAGCTCATAATAGAGAACTCCCTTCCAATCCTACCGTATACACCATATTACCTTCTTTGGATGAAGACCAGCCTTTGGAGGTGGTTCATTTTGCTTGCTCCACAATCTCTTACATTCTACATTTTATTAAAGTATCCATTTTTCATTGCTGTCATAATTTATTTTAAAAACAAAATGTTTTCATTACATTTAAGTAAAGAATTGCATGCAAAAATACAGTCAGGAAGGATTTTTTTTTGGTTTAACTTACGTGGAACCCAAACATAAAGCAATTAACATAAATAAGCTGGTGTAAATTATTTTCCACATTTGATTTGGATGTTTTGAGAATGTTGGCTGTCTTCTGTGTGGTATAATGTTGATTGTTCTCAATTAATGTCTCCATTTGATTGCTGTCAACTTCAACTGGTCTACCCAACCATGGAGCATCATCCAGTGAGAAATCTCAGGCACAAAACTTCACAAACCATTGTTAACATGTTCACTCACTTGCAGCGCCTACTCCCTACACTGCAGAAATCTTTTTTTACATCAGTTGCATTTTTACCTTTCTCAAAATAGTAATGTATAATATGACAAAAACATTGCTTATTTTCTTCCATCTTCAATATTAAAATGGCTACACAAAAATTAACCAAGGAGACCCAACATGGCAGAGGAGTAAGTGGAAGTTACACTAACCTCCTCCTAGGACTAGTCTGGAATTACAGCTAAACCGTAGAGAAATCATCCTGAATAACCAACTGAACACTAACTGGAGAGGAGCCTCATAACCATGGACAGACAGAAATAAATTTCACTACATTTTTTATTTCACTGCATTGTGACTAGTAGGGAGTGTGAAAACAAGAGAGGGCTGGCTGGGCACCCGTGGGCAGAAGCTGAGGGGCTGGAGAAATATTTCAACGGCTGGGAGGTTCCCCCTGACAAGTGTGGAACCTCCCAAGCTGGTCCCCCTAGTCTATAGCACCAGAGCTAGAAAGGACCCCAGATAACATCCAGCTGTGAAAAGTAGCAAGGTTTTTGTTTGCTAATGATGTATGCCATTTGGGTATAAAGCCTGAAACCAGTGTAAAGCTAAAACCAAGAGAATAATGTAAAACATCTTGAAGGAAGAATCACTGATATTTAATAACTGACCGTGTGTGACATTTAGGAAGGCAAAGGGGATGGACATGGGTAAATGAAAGACTGAATGAAAGAAAAGAGCCAAGTATTTTAGATTCATGATCTGCGGTATAATGTATCTATAGAAATAGGGAAGCCATAAGGGTAGTTAGGTGTGGATAGATTGGGGGCAGGAGAAAGAGAAAAAGGAAAGTTATGAAATATTTACTTTCAGTTGGCATTAAAGAAATCCAAGTGAAATTTTCAGTAGCTACATTGGCAATAAGGTCAGGAGCTTAAGAAAGGAAAACATTTCAAAGATACATCACAAGGAGAATTTTAACAAAAATGTTGGGTGATGATGTCAGAATTATTAAACTATTAACTGAGGCATATTAAAAATGTTAAGAGTTTCTTTGAGCCAAAACTAATCCAACTGGGCAACACCAAACTGGAAGTGTTTTGGACTGCTGATCAGAGCTGGGGGAAAGATTTATAAAGATGTCATGGAAGCAAAGCAAGTAAATTATTTGATTGGTTATAAGCTTAAAGCCTACTTGGCTGTTTGTCATTAGTCATCAATTTGGTTTTGATTTTGTAACCTTAAATGTTGGTTTGCTTCCATAGGCCATCACAACACTAGAACCACCTTAGTCTAATGGCCTCCTTGTTTAATAACACCATGGATAAGAATTCTAAGGAGAAGAGTGAATACAGCTGAAAGCTGAAGAGTGGGTAAAGAAAAAGACCCAGAGAAGTAAAGTGTTGTCTCACTAGGCATAATGATTTCATACCAAACTAGAAAGCTTCATGTAATTCTAACATCTAACAAGGTGATGTTGAGAACATTTCCACAAGTGTATTGCTAGCTCTGGGTAAGAAATGTTAATCTATTTTTTGTCTTTACTATTGTCTTCTGTTTATCAAAGATGATATGTTGCCATAGATTCTGTGACTACATCTGATTTTATCAACACTCTTCATTATTATATAAATCTGTTATGTCCAGTATTACAAGAGAATAACTAAGAAATCTCTGGTGGCTAAATTCTGTAAGTTTGAAATTCTGTGGAGCTTTCTTAGTAGTAGAGGGATTCCAAGTGCCACTGTCATCCTAAAGAGGAAAGGGAGGCACCACAAAAAAGATAAGAATCTAAAACCATAAAACAGATGCTCACACCCCTGCAAAGAATCAGCCCCAGGGCAAAAACCACAAAAAAATGTGACTACCACACCTATTGTTACAACCTGTGCAGATAACTGTCAGTCACCTGTCCTCTCGATAGCTCAAAAATAGCTCAGAAAAGAATCGAAGGGCTTTTCCACCACTTTAGAATTTTCCAATTTCATTTTGTGGTGGTATCCTATGTGTAGGGTGGGTAGTTTGGAACTGCTGGCTAGCACAGAATAACTCACTCAGCTAATAACACATCTGAGAGTCATCTTGGTAGGAATTATAATTGCTATGAACAGTTTTCCCCAGTTTGTTATAGAATGACTTATTGATATTTAATATTGTCAGGGCCCAGGCAGAGAATGAAAGAGCAGTGTTTTTGCTCATAAGAGTAGATAGATGGTTATCAGATAATGTTTAATGAGTCAGCAAGTTTAGGATATTTGAGACATGATATTAAGCAAGATCAATTGCTCAAAGCTGTTTCCTAATGATACTTTACATTGATATGGCATTTTATGATTTTTCCATGAGATTTGACCCTTTTCAGCCTACACTTGTCTGAAGTAAACATGAGCATGGCTTATCTTCATTTTAAAAGATGAAGAAACAGACTTTTAGAGGACATTCAGGAATCTGAAGAATAGATATAGGTTCTTCATGCTATTCCTATAGCTTTGTACTTGTGAATTAAAAACATCTCAGAAGAGGATTTAATGAGTGCCCATGTCATAGGCCCTATGACCATACACACCTGTGATTTTCTCTGTCTTAAGTGAAATATGTAAACTCTCTAACTGAACAACTTTTAAGACATCAATGCAATGTCATTCTTTCTAGACAGATACTGTTTTCATTGTCTTCTAGTGTCTTGATGTTTCATAAAATAGTCATTAATTTCCTCAGTAAGATGTCTCTACTAGCTCAGAATCTCAGCAGGAAACAGTCTGAGGGGATCTCTTCCTCCATTAATAGATAAGTTCCACAACTCTAGTCAAGAGCTGTCCAGTCATTTATCATATTTCACCACAGGATATGGAAATTTACATTCAGTCTCTTTGTTTAGATTTTTATTCCCTGTTTTAAAATTAGAACAGTGTATTCATCTTTATTCTAAAACATGAAGCAAGTTACTTTTTCTCCAAATTAAGTGGTAACTCAGGAATTTTACAAAATCTGTAAGGAGAGGGAAAAGTCTGGCAAATCAGTGTTATTGTATATGACAATAATGTGGAAGTACTTGTTTCACATCACTGATTTTTTTAAACCTCACCTGAGGATACATTTATTGATTTTAGAGAGAGGGGAAGAAAGAGAGAGAAAAACATTGATGTGAGAGAAAAACATCTGTTTGCTGCCTCCCACACACTCCCTGACTCGGGATCAAACCACAACCTAAGTATGCGCCCTGACCAGGAATGGAACTTGTGACCTTTCAGTGATGGGATGATGCTCCAACCGATCCATCTACACCACCAGGGCTCACATCACTGATTTTTTTTTTAATTATTTATCTTTTTAGAATGCTTCTAGGACTTTCAGCCAAGATGGAGGCATAGGTAGATTTTATCTTCTTGCACAACCAAAAGAAGGGCAACAACAAATTTGAAAACAAAAAACTAACCAGAACTGCCAGAAAATTGAACTGTATGGAAGTTTGACAACCAAGGAGTTAAAGAAGAAACATTCATCCAGACTGGTAGGAGGAGTGGAGATAGGCAGCTGGAGCATAGAGGACACGAGGCAAGACAGGGCAAGGCAGCAGCTGGAGGCCCAGGTGGTCCCACATTTGCATGCAGATAAACTGGGAGGAACAACTAGGGAGTGAGACAAACCACACAAACCAGGGTTCCAGCATGGGGAAATAAAGCCTCAACACCTCTGACTGAAAAAACCTGTGGGGGTTGTGACAGCAGGAGAAACTCCCAGCCTCACAGGAGAGCTCACTAGAGAGATCTATAGGGTTCTAGAATGTACATAAACCCATCTACCTGGGAATCAGCACCAGAAGGGCCCAATTTGCTTGTGTGTAGCAGGGGACATGAGGTGAATTGCCTTGCACTGGTGAATACCTAAGGCTCCATACCTTGCAATGTAACAGCTCCTCCCAGATAAAACAAGTATGGTCCAAATGAAAGAACAGATCAAAGCTCAAAAAATAGAACTAAGCATCAAAGAGGTACCCTACCTATTAGATACAAAGTTCAAAACACTGGTAATCAGAATGCTCACAGATGTGGTTTAGTATAGTTGAAAAAAAGAGGAAAGAGTGAAGGCAGTGAAAAGTGAAATAAAAACAAATATACAGGGAACCAACAGTGAAGGAAAGGAAACTGGGACTCAAATCAATGATTTGGAGCAGAAAGAAGAAATCAACAAATTCAACAGAACATAATAAAGAAACAAGAATTCAAAACAATGAGGAGAGGCTTAGGAACCTCCAGGACATCTTTAAACGTTCCAACATCCGAATTATAGGGGTACCAGGAGAAGAGGAAGACCAAGAAATTGAAAGCTTATTTGAACAAATAATAAAGGAAAACTTCCCCAATCCGATAAAGGAGATAGACTTCTAGGAAGTCCAAGAAGCTAAGAGAGTCCCAAAGAAGTTGGACCCAAGAGGAACACACCAAGGCAGATCATAATTACATTAGCTAAGATTAAAGATAAGGAGAGAATCTTAAAAGCAGCAAGAGAAAAGGAGACAGTTATCTACAAAGGAGTTCCCATAAGACTATAAGCTGATTTCTCAAAAGAAACTTTGCAGGCAAGAAGAGGCTGGAAAGAAGTATGAAAGACAAGGACCTACATACAAAATTATTCTATCCAGCAAAGCTATCATTTAGAATGGAAGGGCAGATGAAGTGCTTCCCTGATAAGGTCAAGTTAAAGGAGTTCATCATCACCAAGCCCTTATTATATGGAATGTTAAAGGGACTTATCTAAGAAAAAAAAGGTAAAAGATATGAATAGTAAAATGACAACAAATTCATAACTATCAACAACTGAACCTAAAAACAAAAACCAAAACAAAGCAAACAACTAGAACAGTAACAGAATCATAGAAATGGAGATCACATGGGGGGTTATCAGCAGAGAAGGGGTGAGGGAGAATGAGGGAAAAGGTACAGGGACTAAGAAGCATAAATGGTAGGTACAAAATAGATGGGGGGAGGTTAAGAATAGTACAGGAAATGGAGAAGCCAATGAACTTATATGTATGACCCATGAACATGAATGGGAGGTGGGGGGAATGCTGGTAGGAGAGAGGGTACAGGGCACAGGAATAAAAGAAAAAATGGGACAACTGTGATAGCATAATCAAAAAATATATTAAAAATGAAAAATTTATTTATCTTTTTAAAATGAAATTTATTAGTGTGACATTGGTTAATAGGATTATATAGGTTTCAAGTGTACAATTCTATGGTACGTCACCTGTATATTATTATATTGTATGCCCAGCACCCAAAGTCAAATCTTCTATCACCATATATTTGACCCCCTTTATCCTTTACTACCCCACCCTCATCCCCCTTTCCCCTGGTAACCACCATACTGTTGTTGTCTGTGTCCATGGTTTTTTGTTCATTCATTTGTTGTTTTCAGTTTATATCCCATGTATGAATAAAATCATATGGTTCTTAATTATTTCTGTCTGATATTTTACGTAGCATGATATTTTCAGGGTCCAC
>PVKM010014570.1:0-28874 GCA_004027735.1 Carollia perspicillata
GCAGCCTAGTCGCCAAGTTGTGACGCTGTCTGTGGGGGCGGGGTCAGAGAGGGAACAATGGCGCCCGTTCGCGCTTTCCGGAGCCTGCGTCCCCTCTGCTGCCTTCCACAAGGAAACTGGGCCCCTCTGACACTGGTTCCCAGGTGGGAGGGCCTATGCACACTCCGGGACCCCGCGGGTCTCCCCGGCCCCCTCTCCTGTGAGGCTGGGCGCCTCTCCCGGCCCCTTTCCAATAGGTGCCTTTAGGCTTTATTTCCCATCGCTGGGGCCCTGGGCTGTGCGGTCCGTCTCACTGCCCGCTCTTGCTTAGTTTATCTGCACGCGAATATGTGTCCACAGTTGGCCAACTGCCCTGCGTGCCTTGCGTGCTCTGCTCGTCTCCTCCCGTCTCCTCCCTGCGTCTGGGGTCTGCAAGCTCCACGCCACCTACGGCCGCCCGGCGCTCCCGAGCCCGGCAGCCACCTCGTTTTCCTGCCGCTTTCTCTCTCTGCCGCCTGCTGACTCTGCCCCTCTTACCGGTTGGGTTGAATGACCGTCGACTTCCGCATTTCAATTTTCTGTGTTCTGGTTGTGTTATTGTTCATAAATATTTGTTGTCCTTAATCTTGGTTGTGAGAGGAGGCACAGTGCTTCCACCTACGCCTCCATCTTGGCCGGAAGTCCAGAACTATTTTGATATAATGATATTAATCATAAATATAAAAGTAGATTTTAAGATTCCCTTAATTCCCAAGTGATTTCTAAGCTGGGTTATTCATACTAGTAGCGGTAGCATGGGTTAGTGAATCTAGTCTCATTTTTTGAAAAACATGGAGCAGAGATTAAGCAGTTACCTAGTATAAGCTTTTATTGGATAAACAAACCTAAATTTTTCTGTTTTGGCTTAGAATTATATCAGCTCAGCTCAGTATGAAATAATGAGATTAATAACAGCTATCACTTATTAGATGCCACACACGGTGCTAAGTTACGTATTTGCAATGATGACATGAGTCAGGATGTCCTCATTTTATAAATGAAGTAATTAAGGCTTATATATCCTTTATTAAATTATTTGTATATGATTTTAATGAGCTGACCCCTAACATTTAAGCCTTACTGTAATTTATATAAGTATTTTTGGAATAATGACTCATCAGAGACTCTGAAATTATATATGAATTTAAATAGATTTTGCAGTTTTGCATCAAGTAAATAGAGTAGTCACAAATTTCAGTACATAAAATACTCGAGTAAAATTTTATTTATTATTATTTGTTTATTCTCACCTGAGGACATGTTTCCACTGATTTTTCGAGAGACAGGCAGGGGGAAGCGGGGAGAGAGAAGAAACATGAACTGGTGGCCCCCTGTATACATCTCAACCAGGGACCAGACACACAGCCTCGGTACTGGCCCTGACCTGACAGGAGCCGGCACACCTTCAAGGCTTAGAATGACCTAAGCTCCAACCAACTGAGCCACATAGTCAGGGCTAGCAAAATTTTTAAATCAATACTTAATGGGAAAAAATTAGAAAGCACTGCTATAGGCAGTGGAGACAAAGGGTTCAGTGAAGAAGTGTGGGTCGGTGAAGACTTTCCCAAATTCCCAAAGTCTTTATTTGGCAGTAAAATTTAATGTTTCTCCATACAGAAACAAAGTCCTAGATACAGAGAAAAGACCGATGGTTGCCACAGGGGAGAGGGCCCTGAGGGACTGGGTGAACACGTACAAACTGGTAGTCACAAAATAGTTATAGGGATGTAAAAGTACAGCATATGGTAAACAGTCAGTAATATTGTAATAACGATGTAGGGTACCAGTTGGGTGGTAGGCTTACCAGGGGATCATTCACCTCAGTAAGTAATAAATGCCTAATCACTATGCTATCCACCTGAAACTAGTATAATATTGACTGTCAACTGTAACTGAAAAATAAGATCAAAGAAATATTAATGTCTCTCCATATTACTTTTCTTGCTCGACAAGCATGGAAAAACCATAGATGCTCAAAATAGCAGGAGCCCAGGTTGTACATTAGATATCATAGAGCAAAACTTAGCCTATCTTTTCTTTCCCATTGCCTTCAGCTTTTGTTGTTGTTCTAATTTTAAAAAGATTTCCTCCACCTCATCTTTCACATTTTCCTGTTAAAGCTTTCCTGTTAGGAATTTTCAGGTTGCAGTATATCCTCTCAATTTCTGGAAGCTCGTTTTATACAGTCTTTTGATTTTGTGAGTGCAGCATACGATTTTTGTCTCTTAGGTATTGAGTTTTGTTGAAACTGTGTTCCGTTCCTGCATTTTGTCTGCTCTGAGTTTCTTCAATCCTAGCAACCGGGTTTGATCTAAGTCTTATATATTAGAAGCTTTGCTCTCATCTCTGATCATCACTACTCTCTAGTTACTATTTTTAGCATTTGGACCTCAAGTTTCCTTTGTCTGCTATTAATATAGCTTCAGCTTTATTATGCATATTGTTTGTATGGTATAATTTTTTTCATGTACTTAATTCAATTTTTCTGTATGCTTACATTTAAGGTGTGGCTCTTGGAGTCAGGATAGAGTTGGGTCTTTTTAATTTTTAGTCTTTTCTAGCACTCAAATTTCTAATCAGGGTATTTGTTCTATTCACGTACAATGCAATGTAGTTAAAAATATTTTGGGGATTAAGACTCCATCTTACTCTTTGCTTCTCATTTTCTTGATAATTTTTTTTCTCTCTCCTGTTCTTCCTCCCTTTTGGGTTTGTTCCACTTTTATTCTGTTTCCAACTTTATTAGTCTGGGAGTTATGTTTTTAATCTACCTTTTAGTGTTTACTGTGATCTTTGCCGAATACAATTTTGATGTATCAGGTGTGATATAAATTGGTACTTTTACCACATACCAAACAATGCAGAGATGCTAGAGCATTTAATTCCAAATATCCCCATTCTGAATTATATTTTTGTTGTAGTGTATTTTAATTCTAAGTATATTTTACACCCATAAAATATTATGATGATTTTTTAGATCAATATCCATTTAATGTTACTAACATTTGCTTTTCTACTACTCATTTTTCTTCTGTTTATAAGCTTCAAACTTCTTTTTTAACAGGTTTACTGGTAAAAAAAATGTCTTGCTGTTTGTTTTAACAAATAATGGCTCATTTCATCTTTATTTTAGAAGAAAGATCAGTATTTTCTGTAAAGAGCTAAGTAGTATTCTTTTAAGATTTTGAGCCATAATATCCCATCTATTCAACTGTCTTTCTGTAGTGTGAAAGCATTCATAGATAATAGACTAATGAATGAATACAGCTGTTTCTTTAATAATAATAATAAAAAAGCTTTGTCTGCAAAAACAAGTAACAAGCTGGATTTTGCCTATGAGTCACAGTTTGCAGCCCCCTTTGTTGGAATTACATATTTACCTGACATGGCATTGTATTTTGGAGTTGATTATTTCATGGGGGAAAGCACTTTTGAAATATTGTTCTAGTACCTTTACGTTTATTTTATTTTCAGAAGTAGCTATTAGTTTTATTGCAATTTATTTTAAGGCAAGTTTTTTTGTTTGGTTTGGTTTTTTCTTTTTGTTGCATTTAGACCTCTTCCCCATTGGATTTCTGCAATTTTACTATGATTTTCCTAAGCTTTGTCCTGTCTTGCTTTGTTTTAGTTTTGCTTTGAAAGCATTTGGATTATCTAGTGAATTTGAAATTTTTGGTTTGGTGTCATTTTGTCAGCTTGGGAACAGTTTAGTTCTTATCTCTTCAAACACGACTTTTGCTTTTTATTCCCCTATATGTATATCTATCATAAATGTTGGGCATTTTCTCCTGTTAATCTGTCTTACATTAATTTGATTATCAGCCTAGCCAAAAGAACTTAGAAGGTGAAGGAGAAAATATTCTTGCATCCCCACAATTCATGAAAAGCAATTTTTAATATTTTTTGTGGAAGAAGAGCTCCATGAAGGCCATAAGTCACCGTTCCTGGCTGCCCAATCAGAGCAGCGCTTCAGTTGCTTGAAGGGTCTGACTGAAGAATGGAAGAAAATACCCAAGCAAGTAGGGTCAGAATGCAATTTCTGAGCAATATCCCCCCCTCCTCCCCCAGTACCAGGCTCCTAAAACTAGCTTCCTCATTGTTTTGTTGATGGCCTCTGGTACTTATTCCAGAAAATTGGCTTTAGCATGTAGACATTTACTGATTTCCTGGCCTCTTCCTAGTTTTCCTGGTGCTCAGACTTCTTTCTTACAGCCACCCCTGACATTGGTCTGGATAGCAGGGGGTTGGCCACTCAAATATTCCACTGGCCACATGATATTAAGAATAAGAAGTGTTTGTGTTATTTATTTTTAACATAACATAAACCTTCCTGAACGTGCATTTAAAATTTTATGAACTGCTCAGCAAATAATTATTATTCCTAATGGAAATACTGAATTGGGTCAATTTTGACAGTGTGCGTTATTTGTATTAACTATTATACTTTTGTAAAGTTACGAACATGGAATAATAATATGAACAGGCATAATGGGGCTTTCTTTGAGAAATGTTTCGTTTTATTATATGTTCTTCCATTTAATTTGAATCTTATTGCTTTCATATTCTAATGCATCTACTTTTTTGTTTTTGTTTCATATGTACATAAAAATGAGTCCTGAATTATTAAAGTACTCTAAAATCCTTAAAATCAGACATGGTACTTTATTGTGGTCACAAGGCTTTAGTCGTTGACTGAGGGCTGGAAAGTCATTATTTACTCTCTTTGTCTTGCAGCAAAAAAAAAGTCAAGTTATACTTTATTCTGCAAGACTCAGAGAATATTTGTTTTCAGATAAGTAGCCTGGAGTTTACCCTTTAGATATTCAAATGCACAACACCACTTTCAGCCTTTCAAATCTTTACTCGGAACTTCCAGTAGCTCAGCAGCAGGGTGTCACCAGTTTTTGGAGAAGGCACTTGAATATTTTAAATGTTCTTAACATTTTGAGATCACCAGGGGCACTCTGTAGAAAGGATTATTGATTTTCTGAATGGAGCAGTCAATTCCAGTGTGGGTGGGGATGGGAGCAGTAAGGAAGGAAAAAAGATGTTAATGACTCCTTCTTAATGAATTATTAGGAATGGGTTCAAGGACTCCCAGTAGCCAAAGATTGATTTTAAATAAAATAGACGATTTTATTTCATCAAAAATCTCTTCTCTGCAGTGTCCAAAATCAAAAGCCAAAGAGGGGGGTGAATGGGGAGTAGATACTATAGATACTATTAATGGTTCTCTTCAATAAATGGTTTTGGGAAAACTGGACTGCCACATGGAAAAGAGTGAATCTGGGTTCTTATCTTACATCATACACAAATATCAATTCAAAATGCACCAAGGGCTTGAATAGAAGACCTGAAGTTGTCAAACCCCTAGAAGAAAACATAGGGGAGAAGCTCTTTGACACTGGTCTTGGCAAAGATATTTTTGGTTTTGACACCAAAAGCAAAGGAAACAAGAACAATCATTTTTAAAAAGCCGGACAACATAAAATTAACCATCTTTGCTCAGCAAAGGAAATTATCACCGAAATGAAAAAGCAGCCTATGGAATGGTAACAAATATTTGCAACCCACATATCTAATAAGTTGTTAATACCCTTTATAAAAAGGAATTTATACAGTTCAACAGCAAACAAACAACAAACAACTAATCTAACTACATAATGGGCAAAGAACCTGAATAGACATTTTTCCAAAGGAGGCATATTAATAGCCCACCTGTCCATGAATAGGCATGCATCATTACTAGTCATCAGGGTAGTACAAATCAAAACCACAGTGAGATATCACCTCACGCCTGTTAGGATGCTATTGTCAAAAAGACAAGAAGCAACAAATGCTGTTGACAAGGTGGAGAAAGGGGAATTTCTGTATAGTATTGATGGGAATGTAACATGGCGTAGCCACTATGACATAAAGTTTCCTTGGTAAATTAAAATAGAGCTACTATATGATCTAGCAATCCCACTTTGGGGTACATAGTCAAATGAAGTGTATCTCAGAGATACCTGCACTCTCGAGTTCATTGTAGCATGATTCACAACAACCAAGTTATAGAAACAGCCTGTGTCCATCAACTGATAAAGAGATAAATATGTAAGGTAATGGCTATATTAACTAGCTAAATGGGGGGATCCTTTCACTATATACATATATCAAATCACCACATTGTACACTTTAAATGCCATATAATATTACCTGTCAATTATATCTCAGTAAACAAACAAACAAACAACTTCCTCCTACTTTTCAAGCCCTTATACATCAGCATTTTTAAACTGGCCTCCAAATGTTATTTCTAGTTAATACTATGTAGCCTATCTCAATTCAACCACATCAGTACCACATTGATATTTGGTTTCTGAATAACATTTTACCTAAGACAGTTTTAGTGCTTAAAAATGTTTGAAAACACAACATAAATACTGAAGGTTCTTCCAAAATATCTTATTCTGGACTCAATGATTTGATCAAGGTAACTAAAAAAATTTAGTGAAAGGCCATTAATATCAATACATTCTGTCACTATGGATCTGAGGAAGGGTGATTTTGGGCAGTGGTTGGGGACTGGGGTCATATTTCAAGGGACTGAAGCATGAAGGATGCTGAGAAAGAGGAGACAAAATGTTTACACTATTCCTTCCAGAAGTTTAGAGGTAAAGAAATGAGAAATGGTCCAGGATTGAGGCTTATGTTGTTTTGGGAAAGATGGGTTTCCAGGCTGGAGGGAAAGTATAGTCGATGGGAGGAAAATAGGGTCCCAGAGGCAGGAAACAATCAATGGAGCAAGGTGGCAACTTCAATGAATCCCAGGCATCCTAGCCTTTGATGATACTGCCAATAGTTTAGAAACCGAAATACACCAAATTAAACAGAAAATTTGAGCATAGAGAGACTGGGTGGGTAGGAGATATTACATATTTTTAATGCAGACATAAAACTGTGGAGCATTTTCATAATGTATTCATGATAAAAGAGGTAATGGGAAAGTTATCATTTAAATACACAACTATGATTTAACGTAGGAATGTTTTCTATAACAAAGAGTCTGACGATGTGTCCACAATATGCTCTTGTAAGAACTTCTTGGATTTTCTTTCTACTAGGAAACTTTTAACTTTGAAACAGCAAGAAGTATTTTTCTCCCTGAAACCTCTGCAGCGCTAGCAATGCACTGAGTTTGATTAAAAGGACAGTTAATGCAAACATAAATCCCTTAAAATATTTAGAGTACACAAGTCTCAACCCATCTCGTATTTACAAGACAACATTTTAAAATGAATATCTCTTTAAAAAGGAGACTATTAGGTTGAACAATGCTTTTTCATCCCAATAGAGTATTAGACAGGCTGAATTTATAAATCTGCTTTATGTTACTGTATCAATGGTTGATGTTCAATAGACTTTTAGTATTAGGACTGTAAATAACTGACAAAGGAATAGGCATCATGTGGAAGGCAATTGACTGTAATTGAGGAAGGTGCTCTGAATATCTGCTGAATCTGGAGGCTTTGGGGGTGGGGGTGGGGGTTGCAATGTTTGAGGACGGAATGGTTTTTCTTAGGCAGTGATGGTTCGGAAGGAATTCAGGGTTGAGACCTGTGCCCTCATCGTCCACAGCGACAGTTACCAAGCCTATTGTTAAAGTGCACGTGTGACATCCACCCAGAAATCCACTTAAAAATATTAAACCAACAATGGTGAGGCTAATATCTGTAACCTTCCTGCTTCCCTAATAGCATTTTACAACATCTGCTTGTTGTTGTTTTGGAGGTTACAAATAATAACTGATCATAATATACAACAAGGTCACTCTTCTCTCTTTCTCCCCCTCCTTTCTTCTCCTCAATCTTTCTATACTCGACTTCTCATTTCAGAGTACAGAAGGAAGGAAATATTTGCCATGGCCTGCCAGTGTGACAGATAGGAAAACTGAGGCCAGAATTCACATTGTCAGCAGGAGTTGCCAGGGTGAACGGCCATATTATCCTTCTTGTTGTTGTTGTTGTTTTATCCTTTCCAAAACAGGAGCGATATTTTACAATCTACTTGCAAAGACATGGAAAACATTAAACAGTCACTGGAGACACAAGTGATCAAGTGTTACACCAGGAAGCTCTGATGATAGCTGCTGTGGAGAGACAAAAAGAGCGCAGTCAAGAAAAGCTCTGTGGAGGGAAGGACCTTGTGCAATAGCCTGGAGAACGAGAAGGTCATTGGATGGCAGAGGACAAAAGATCAAATACATTAAACATTCTCTTTCTTCCCTTTAGACTGCTTGCTGGGCAAAACTGTCATCACTACCATGAGAAGGTGATGGAAGATACCATCTTCTGTGCTAGGCTGCAAGCGGTCTATGAAAGCCTGAAAATGTGATGCAAAATTTTATAAAAATAACCTTCCCTGACCCTGTAAACAATGTGCCTAACAGAAAACTATTTAGAGAAGCCTTATCTAATTCTACACCAGCATTTCTCCTTTATAAAGTTTAGGAAACTAAGGCACAAATGAGTGATTTGGCTGCTATCATAACGAGTTATGAATTAGCCCCACAGCTCTGCTGTCTAGTTGGTACCCTGGTATCCTCATATCCATGACTTCCTTTGCTGGAGCATCTGTTATAATGAAGCAGCACATGCTGAGTCCCTTAAAATGAAAATTATTCTTCCACAATTCTAGAGGCCAGAAGTCTGAAATCAAGGTATGAGCAGGGCCATACTCTCTTGGAGACTCTGGGTAGAATCCATACTTGCCTCATCTTAACTTCTGGTGGTGGCCATCAGTCCTTGATGTTCCCTGACTTGCAGTGATATCACACCAGTCTCTCCATCTGTCACACAAGGCATGCTCCCTTTGAGTCTCTGCCTTCACATGGCATTTTCCTCTTCATATAAGGACAACAGTCATTTTCTATTATGTTCTACTTAATGACTTTATCTTAACTTGATTATATCTGCAAAGACCATACCAAATATGATACTGGGGTTTAGGTCATCAGTTTATCTTTTGGGGTAACATGGTTCTACTTATGAGAGTACTAATCTGTTGCATTGCTCTCCATTGTTCTTCCTAAAATAAATGTTGTTTTCTAGCTTTGTCAAGCTATTATTCCAAAAATAATTGAACTCATTCTACTCAATCTTCTCCCATTGGGTTTCAGGTTAGTCATTTTGCTACATCATCAGGCAATTTTCCTGAATTCTAAGTATGATGTATTAGTGTCCTACATTTTGAACTGTGGCCAAACTTAGAGACACAAAACTCTCAAAGGGCTCTGGTGTGTTGTCTCTTTGACTTCCACACATCTGACATCTGACATAAACAAGGAACAACACTCTTCTGGCTTCTTTATGAGCATATCTTAGGGAGAAAAGTCAAAGCCTTCCTGAAGGAAAGATATATTACACCTATTGCTTTTTCCAATCTACAAAGCTGGGCGCTCCATCATAAAAGAAAATTAGAGAGGTCTGATGTTATCTCTCTTTTCTATGGCTAGGTTGACTATTTTCCAATCTCATTTGTCAATTTGGGAATCCGAAGGATAAAAACACACACAAAAACAATGTTTTGCTTAAAATGTAAGGCTGCCCAGGTTTTATGTGCTATTTCCTTATGAGATAGATATTTTGACCCCTTGAGATAAATGGCCATTTTTGACCTCTTCGGCCTTGATAAGAAACTCTACAATTCTCATGAGAAATTACAACTCTCAGACCATCCTGACCCACAAGAAAGAACTACCACTTTAGTTTACTACTTCCTTAAATTTCCCTGAAACTCTCTAGAGATCACTTGTTAAACTGCACAACAGAAACTAATGTAAAGATAGGGTGCTAAAACTTAGAAGACAGAACAAGTAGTGTGCACTAAATAAGTGAATTGCTTAATGCTCTGTAACACCATTTATCCAATTTAATGTTATAATGTAAAAGTTGTATGTTGATATATTAGCTATCTTCAATATTGGAAAGGAATCTCACTTGTAGGTTGAATGAGATGATGCCATGTTTTAGGGTTTTCACCCTACAACTATACTCTTTCAGTGAATTCAGCAAGAACAGAATTTTATTCACCAAATTTCACTATCTACAAATTATCCTGAAACCTTGAGTTATCTAGAAGGACATTAGTAGCTTGTCACTCTGTGATATTTACCTAGGCACATAGCAGAGTCTAAAGTGGTCTTACCAAATTTGGCATGCAAGGTAGTCTAAACTATTTAGTTTCACCTTGGCAACCTCTCTTCCGGGACCAAATTGTTTCTGAGAGCAAATTTCACTTTCTTGACCTTAGAGACTAAAGGCTGTCTGTCGACCTTTTCTCTTCTTATCTCCCTTTTCTACAACAGATGTGGTATTAACATCTACATGTGCCGCTTTCATGGCTTTATTATGCCATGTCTTCTCATTCAGCCCACTGGTTGGCCTGTCAAAGAACTCCATTCAACACATTTCTGGCAAAGACTTCCTGAGGTACCATAAATGTCCATTAAGTTACTGGACAGTCAACCTGACTCTGTGTTCCAATAATTGCTACTAACAGATGGTAGGAAACCGGGCTGTCTAGAATTTTTTAACCATATTTCATCTTAAAACTCCACATGTATAATACCAATATCCCCACTATTCAGTTCCTGGCTCTATTTGTTTTTCAAAATTTGCAACTATCTGTAACAGCAGAGGACTAATTTCTCAGGGTTTGGAATAAGCACTAGTTTGACTTTTGTAGATACCCAGAATTATCTCTGCAGGTATATAAAAGCCTAAACTAAAGGTTAGCCATTGAGTGACACAGCCAGATAGTTGAATAGAAATAGATAACATTAAGGAACTCAACCTAAGTGCCCATCAATAAATGAATGGATCCAAAAACTATGGTACATTTATACAATGGAATACTATGCTTCAGAAAGAAAGAAGCTCCTACCCTTTGCGACAGCATGGATGGAACTGGAGAACATTATGCTAAGTGAAATAAGTCAGGCAGAGAAAGATAAATACCATATGATCTCACCTTTAACAGGAACCTAATCAACAAAACAAACAAGCAAGCAAAATATAACCAAAGACATTGAAATTAAGAACAACCTGACAGTAACCAGAGGGGAGGTGGGAGAGGATAATGGGGGAAAGAGGAAAAGGGTTTTCAGGAATAACTATAAAGGACACATGGACAAAACCAAGGGGGTGGAATCAGGGGAGGGAGATGAGGTTGGCTGGCGTGGTGGGAAGTGTGGGGGGGTAAATGCAGACAACGGTACTTGAACAACAATAAAATATTTTTTAAAAAAGGGGTACAAATTGATAGTTACAGAATAGTTATGGTATAGCATAGGGAATATAGTCAGTAATGTTGTAATAACTATGTATGGTACCAAGTGGGTACTGGAATTATCGGGGGGGGGAGATCACTTTGTAAATTATATAAATGTCTAATCACTATGCTGTACACCTGAAACTAACACAATATTGAATGTCAATTGTAACTGAAAAATAAAAATAATTAAGTAGGAAAAAAAGATATTCATTATTGGTAAAGGTAATGTTCTGATGTTTAGCAGGAGAAATGGGCCTTCTAACACAGACTTGACTTTTCCTATTTCTGATATTTGTTTAGTTATTCTTCACATAATAATATATGCGCATCAGCAGTAATTCAGTTTGTACCGAGTGGGAAATATGCATAGCCTGCTGGGCGTGCAGAAATGGTAAGCACAAGGCCAAATGTCAGCGTCAAGATGGATGTTGATGGATCATCATTGATCATTCTGTTATAGATGGCCTCTCCTGACGTACATGGTGATTTCTCTGCAGTGATTCTCTGTGTGACCTTGGACCATGCACAATTGCTCTAACTCAATTTCCTCAACTAAAAAGGGGTGGATGATAAAAGGGACAAGGACATGATGGGGAGAGATGGCAGCATGGGCCAGCCACATACAGATGGGGTAAAGTGAACCCAATCGATTTCTTTGGAA
The DNA here is from genome assembly GCA_004027735.1 of Carollia perspicillata. Classification (NCBI taxonomy): domain Eukaryota; kingdom Metazoa; phylum Chordata; class Mammalia; order Chiroptera; family Phyllostomidae; genus Carollia; species Carollia perspicillata. Next base: position 11,996 of record PVKM010014570.1, read on the forward strand.
CATTCGCTGAATACAAAGCTTTGTTTACTATTTAAATTCTAAAAATGCCACATCGCTAGGCTCTCATCCCCTCTTCATATTCTTCTTGAATAACTCAGAAGTTAAACACAAGGTGGAAATCGGTCTAAAAAGAGCAACAATGAACATTAGCAGAATCAACTCTCAGCTCTCCTGAAGCAGATTATCCTTAGCAAATCTTGCCAGCAAAAGCAATATTCCACTTCACTGCTCATTTTGTTAACAGCTCACATCTATTTACTCTTAACTTGGCGTGTTGCTTGCATTCGAGCTCTAAAGTCATTTAGAAATGTGAAATGAATAAACTGGTGTGGATGGAAGAGCCTTTCAAAATCATTTATGCCGATCATCCGTCTGAAGGACTCTCGGAGGCTTGAACAATCCCAGTAATGTGGAGCTCACTACTTCCTGAGGCAACCTGTTCTGTCTTTGGATGGAGTCCTTCTTCACTCTAAAAAGAAGGAAGCAACAGTGTGCTTTAGCAGCTATGTTTTCTGTCTGTCTGATACACCAAGGCTCCTTTCTCAGCCTGTTGTGCTTGCAGGAAGGAGTTGAGAGCGTTTAAGCAGTGAATCCATTTCCTGTTTAGATTGTTCTGAAAAATCAAAACCCAAACCTATGAGAAAATCACAGAGTAAATAAAATTTTCATGGTATCATAAATAACCATGTGTTAGTATCAATGAAACCTCTTTTCCAAAACCATATCAAAGGTTATCGTAGACACCATCTACGATCAGCCATACTATCTTCTCATACTGCCACTTTTTACATGCCTTAAGATACCATCTCTAAGACCAAGCAGTAGCAAGTAGCAAGAAATAAATCTTTTGTTGTCTTCCTGGTTCCTGTTAAAGTTACCACCAGTTCACAATACACATACAAACCTTTGTTTAGCTTCATGCTCCTAAATCTACAATGTTAACATTTCTTTCTTTTCATTTTTTGTCAAGCTTTAGTCTCAAAGATTATGTATGCTCTTGCTATTGCTACTGTTTTTGACACATTTTAACTCTTTATCTTACTGCCACCTGACTTTTGTCCTCAGTATTATGAAAATACTAATCTTTTAAGATCACCAATCAATTCCTAAATGGCAAATCCAAAGAACACTTTTTAGGTCTTAACCCTAACATACCTCAGCAATGCACCCTAATTCTGTGGATTGCTAGCTTAGTTTTGAACCTCATCACTTAGCATATGTTATCCATCTACTCTCAGTATTTTGGGTGGTTCTACCTCTCCATTGAGCACATATTGTTACTCTTCAAGGAGCCACCTTTGCAAATTTTCTATTTTGCTTCACAAGCTCTTCCTGAGAAGTTCCATCAATTTTGAGTTTTCACTATTGCCTACATACCTCCATCCCTGATCTCCCCAAAAAGCTTTAGGCCCATTTGTCCCTGTGAAAAGAATGAAATGTGAGAAAATATTTATAAAGTAAATAAGGATTAGTCAGGATATATGGATGGAAGGATATCTGGAGAGGGAAAGAACACTATAAGACAGAAAAGTGTATTGAAAAGGTTAGAGGCAGTAAAAAACTATCTATCCAAAGAAATAAGTGAAGACCAGTCTCATTGAAGCAGAGATAGAAAAAGGGGGATAATGAAGACATTTGGATAGTGATGTAGAAAAGCTAGGTCATATGAGGTTTTGTAATCCACGTAAAGGAGTTCGGACTTTGTGCCAAGGGTAGTAGAAAACAGGAACAAGCAAAGGAATTTCACGATGCATCTGTATTTTAATAAAGATCTTAATGTTCATGAAGGGGTTGGATGGAGGGGGAAGGGGAAGAATGTGGATCATCTAGAGAGAATTCAGGAGTCAATTGAAGAGGTCAACTAATGAGGGGGTGGGCTGAAAGAGGCAGTGGTATGGAAAGGAGAGATTCAGATCTTATTTACTAAGTAGAATGGACGAGATTTCTTTGTTGATTCGATTTGTGAGAGAAAGGAGCCAAGAAACTTATCTAGGATTCTAAGTAGGATATCTTGATATACTGGCACCTTTCACTGATAGGGCAAGTTGGGAAAGAAGGCAAGTTTGAGACCGAAAAGTTAAGTTTAAAACATAGATACCAAACTGTCTTCTGGACATCTAGCCCCAGGTGCTCACCCAGCAGGCACCTCAGAATAAAGCCAGTCTAAACTTCCCCAGGGAGTGTGGAAGGGAAGATTCCTCAGGAGAAAAAGGCAATTCGCTGTTCAATTAATAGAGGTACATGGAATGCAAACTGGATAAGCAACAAAAAATGTTGTCTTTCTCATTTTCCTCTCAAAACCACTGTTTCTCCTCTAGTTTGGTCCTTTATCTTCCCTGGGCCAAAGTTTTTTTTTTTTTTTTTGACATTGTCTAAATGTCTTATTAGTCTCTTTCTGAGCATATAGCCTTTGCATTGCTGTGAAACTGATCTCACTTTGATGCATTGCTGCCTTGCCCCCAAGCTGCACTAGGTTCCCATCTTCTGCTAAATGATGTCCAAATTCCTCAGGCCCTTTGTAATCTCTCTTCCCCTTTTCTTCTCCAGATTAATTTGGCCAAATGTCCCTACACAAAACCCTAAAAAGGCATGACATCTTAGCAGTCCACCCAAGAAGCTTTAAGCCTTTGTAGGTCTGTGCTTGAATCCTGCTGCATTCCATTGTATCCATCTGCAATGCCTCTTGGCATCCTAGCCATCCTTCAAAGTCCAGTTCAGGTGGAAACATGTACACCTGAAGCCTACCCCAGTCACTCCTGTCAGAAGCAATGGGGCTCTTCTCCGAGTCCTAGTGCAAACACATTATGGGATTTGTTCAGGCCCAAACCACTCTGTGGACAGGCAACGGCAAGTGGGACGTGGGAGCATTAGAGCAAGCAACTAATTATTTATAAGCATTTGAATTATTTCAAACAATCTGATGTTTACTGGTAACGATATTGATGATCCATGTGCTACTGGAAGGCAACAAAACTTGATGAATTTCCCTACTCCCTTACATTCTGGAAATGAAGAGCAAAATGCCATCTGCGCCAGCACATTGCAAGTTAAAACCAATCTCCATCCTTTCTCAGTAACTCAAATGAGACCCAGCTCCACATGTGTTTCTTTTTTAAGGGCCAAAAGAATCTTTATCTATTTTTTCCAGTGAATTTCTACTTTATTATTTTTTTTAGATTAAATGTATGAGGGTGACATTTCTTAATGACTCTCTTATTTACCTGCCTTTATAAAGCTCGGGGCTTCCCTCTCTTCTTTGAGACATTTCTCACTAATGAATGTCCCCCCTTTTGCAATAGCCTAAACAAAGTCATCTCTTTATCTGTCCTGTGCATTTTGCCATTCATACTGTTTGCTTTGAGACTGAGTGGACAAATGGACGATGAACAGATTCCACATGAAAATGGAACTCTGACCCACAACCTGCAGCAACCTGCCCCAGAAACCAACCCATTATCTGTAATAACCAACCCAGGAAGCCAGCCCACTGTTGCTGCCAAAGACAATTCAGGAAGCCAAACAGTAACCCCTGTAGTGATTGCCTCCAAATGGCTAGGACTTGATTCATAACAGGCAGCTTCCTTTCCGTTTTTTATCCCTGCTTCCAACTTAGGAGCAACAAGGAAAGCCAAATATGCATCTCTAGTCACCCACGACGCCCTGCTTCTTGTTGGCCCACTTTCCCCAGGCCAAGGGCTTCCAATCAGGGCTCACCGGAAGCCTTTCCTTTTTTCCACTATTAAGCTTTCCCACTCCTCAGCCTGCCTTTGAGTTTCTGCCAAAACACAAGTAACTGTGGCCAACCCTCCTGCTGTAGCAAACTCGGGATAAATAGTCTTTGCTTATTTTCATTTGGTTAGTTTTTGTTTATTTCCATAGTTGCACAGAATTAGACTAGCTAATTTCTAAATCTCTTGGCATGAATAATAATATCACAAAGCCTGAGTGATATCAAAATTAGTTCACTACAGCTTTCCATGAATGGTAAAGCATTTGCTCCTGCTCTTTTGCGTGTATGTTCATCAAGTATCCTTACTTTAATGTACTGTATTTAAAGATATAAAATGACTGCATTAACACATATGATTGGAAAGAGGAATCAGTGACTAGCTTCTTTGATTTGCTTAGTTCAGATATGCACTGCCATCTAATTGTTGATTTTCAATAAATGTTTGGCACAGCTTGGTTTTCACTCAGTCATAACTGCATTTTTCCAGCAAAACTCACGCAACATTATGCCATCTTATTTTCAGCATATTAATATGATTTAATTAAGAATAAATGCTAGTTTAATCCATTCCTACCAAACCCCAAAATATTTTGCATTCAACTCTTTTCCACAAAGGTGTCTATGGAGAAATGTGACTAATTTATGACCATCTCAAGGAAGTGCCTTGGATGACCAGTTTCAGACCTATCGTTTTTGTACTAAGCTTAAATAGTATTTCAAACTTTGCAAGATAAATTCCTGTCATCTCAGGAGGAACATTCATTTTTATTGCTTCCTTCCTTTTCTCCTACTGGGGCAGCGCTGCCTGCCATCCTCAGACAGAAGAGGAAATGATAATAGGAATAATCATGTCATGCCAGGAGCAGCAACACCTGAGAAAACCCCTCCAGCTTCTCTGGCGCCCTAGCACAAGAGGAATACATCACTAATTGCTTATTTTCATCTTGAAAGTAATGCAGGACTTTGTTTACCTCTATTAAAATTTCAGAATCCCACGAGATGATGAGGGATAAGAAAAATGATGATCAATTGTCCTTAATTTCATAATTTCCACTGCTTTTCTAGGTCTAAGGAAAATGACAGCAAAAAGCTTTTACCATGTGCAGTCTGGTCAATTTCCTTCCCAACAGTTGCTGCCTTGTGAAATTGATTTAACCCCAAGTTGTTTTGAGTGTTGAGGTTGGAGAGGCAGTTGAAAAGGAGACTTTTTTTTTGACAATTGCTTGAAGTAGGCCTGAAAATTAATTTGTAAAGTTTCCTACTGCCACACGCATGTGTCATGGGGGAATGTCAGCCAAAGTCTCCTGCGTAGACAAATTGATAACAGGTACCTCCAGGTGAATCTGAGAGGCCATCATCAGCACCGGAAAGTAAGCAGGGAGGTCAGTGCTCACGAACCTTACCAGTAAGGGGCACCTATCCAAACCACTTGCTCCATGAAATCAAACTCCTAATTATCATTAATCATTAAGAAAAAAAAACAGATTCATCAACCAGCAAAATAAACTAAGTCAACTCAAATTTAGTCCTTAGGCCAAATCCAAAGTCAGGATGTCAGGATCTTGATATTTGGATGTATATCACTGTTGCCATCAGAATCCTTTTATTAATCAAGCAAATTGAATCAAATTGTGTTAAAACAGTTTGAACCTGGTACCTATTGTCTATGTCTTTGTAATCTAAAAACAACAATTTTACCCGAACACAAGGCATAGGATATATTGCTCCTGATGTACATTATCACTCCATCAAAAGAAAAAGGTCCTTCTGACCCATAAATTTCACCACTGGGATTATACCCTAAGAATCCTGAAACATCAATTCAAAAGAACCTATGCACCCCAATGTTCATAACAGCACAATTTACAATAGCCAAGTACTGGAAGCAACCTAAGTGCCCATCAGTGATTGAGTGGATCAAATAACTATGGTAGATTTATACAATGGAATTCTATGCAGCAGAAAGAAAGAAGGCACACCTACCCTTCACAACAGCATGGATGGAACTGGAGAGCGTTATGCTGAGTGAAATAAGCCAGACAGTGAAAGACAAATACCATGTGAGAACCTAATCAGCAAAACAAACAAGCAAGCAAAATAGAGCCAGAGACATTGAAACTAAGAACAAACTGACAGTAACCAGAGAGGAGGTGGGAGGGGCTAAGAGGGGGACAGGGGGGCAGAGTCATCAAGGAACATGTTATTAAAGAAACATGGACAAAGCCAAGGAGGGGTACGATCGAGGGTGGGAGGTGGGGATTGGCTGAGCTAGAGGGTGGGGGTGGAAATGGAGACAACGGTACTCGAACAACAATAAGAAAAGAGAGAGATGAAAGAAATATTAAAAAGTCCTAAAATAATTAGAATAGTTACTGTTTAATTGGTGTGGATATTTTCGGTTTTACTAGATGAAAATAGTTCTGAAGCTTGCTGGTTGCACGACATTGTGAATGTACCTAACTGTACCACTGAATGATTAAGTGGGAAATTCTATATGTTGTACATTTTTCCACAGTTAAAATAAGAGAAAATTAGATGGGGCATTTAATAACCACTAGCTTGAGTGGTTATTAAATTGAGTGGTTATTAAAAGTCCCTGAATATACCACTCCCCTTTCGTGTATACTAATGGTCATGTGAGCCCATCAAAGCCAAGGCTATTGCTAGTATCACCTTTCACTCATTCTGAACATCATCTCTTCACCTCATTCCTAGCCTCCTACAGAATGAACTATTGAACTGACATTTCCAGGCTGCCCAGTAATCAGGGGCAAACTACTTTTCATCCTGATCAGCTAAAGACTTTTCTTTCTTTAGGACTTTCTTACTGCTTTATGTGAAGTTGTTAGGTTATTGCTGAGAATGAAGAAAAGGTAACAATGGAAAGGGCGAGTGGGGGAGGAAAGACTTAATAAACTGCTGAAAAGCATGGCTTATTCTCAAGATTTCCTTCTTTTCTTCTGGGTTTTAGGCTTACCCAAGAAAGAAGCTTCATTAAAAAGTCTGTTTCTCTCCCCAGAGTTTAAACAGCCATAGAAAACAGCTCCGTGCTTCCAGCCCAGAGAAGATACAAGGAGAACAAGCACAGGAAAATCAGGCTATGCAACTGACTTTCTAAATCTTATTTTTCTTCAAATTGTACTATTTCTATTTTATGGTGACATGTTTTATAAAGCCCATTCAAGTTGATTATATCAATTAATTTCATTAAGTCTTTTCCACAACTCTGAGATAGATATTACTGCCTTTATCCATAGGTAAGTAATTTATATTCGGAAGAGTTCCTTGCCTGCATTTGAACAGCTAGGAAATGACAGAAAATCTGCTTTGGATCTTTTAACTCCATCCAAATCTGCTTCATTTTCCACTCTACCAACAGGAACACATGCTGATTTTGTCTTTGTTTAACATTTCCCAACAGGTACAAAAGTACCTGCTCCTTAGTATTGATCATTTACTTGTCATGAAGGAAAGTGTCTTCAGTGACAATGAGGGGTTATTATTCCCAAGCAGGTAAAATGAGAGAGGATTTGCTGGGCCCAGGTAACTGCCCACTGAGGACCGTAAATAAGGGTGATTGATTATAAGCACTCGGGGAAAGTTTTCCATAGCCTAAAGGCAAGCATTGTCCTGGCCTGGCTTTGACCCGGAACTGGAATTGGAAAGCTGGAAAGAATCATGAAGGCCCCTGTCCTGGCTGCCTCTAGGACCACCGCATGCTCCAATTTTCAGGTTCTGTGTCACCATATGCCACTTGCCCGTAACTCCCAAAATGACCATCCACAAATGCAACCTCAGTCCTCATATCAACTTGTAAGTCCCATGTTCTCAAATAAGGGACCCATGCTTGTCCTGCTTGAATTCTCAGTTTCTAGGACACAGCAGTCCAGAGTCAGCTCCTCAAGTCTCTCTACAAGGGATTTGGCAGGCATCGACTCCAAGGATCAGGGTAGTTGCTTGACTCTGGCAAACGAACAAAATGTGCATGCCTTCTGGGCCACGGCCTAGTTCAACATCTGTGTATCAGTTTACACCAAAGTATGGTCTGCCCTTAAGTAAAATAAAAATTCAAAGTTTTACTACTCAAAATGGTGCTATAATGAGCATCAGAAAAATGCAGTTTAAAGAGAAATTAACAATCATCAGATTGGCAAAAATTGAAAAGTTGGAAAATATCAAGCAGGCACGTAGATGGGAAAGCAGGAATCTTAAATGTTGGTCCATCCACAGTAGTGACAATTGACTATATCTAGAAAAGTAGGCACTGTGCTCCAATATGACCCCAAAATACTCCTTCTAGCTGTGGTCTTCTAGCAAAACTCTTGCTCAGGTGCAGCCCTCTAACTACGAAAATACACATAAGATCTGCTGTAATGGTGCCCTGGGAGGAAGAGAGAATTTTGAAACTCAAGAAGGAAACAAGGGAGACATCAACTATTATATTTTACATCTTTTCTGTGTAAAACATTGGGAGATAAAATATTAATGTGCACGAACTCTGAGTGGAGAGCAGAAGATTGTTAACGTATTGCTTGTGCATTTAATATTTTGTAAACTTGAAAATCAAAATAAATAGGAAAGTAAATAGAGCGCAACCTTTTCCGTTTTGAACATAAAATGGAAACATGCTTTCTTACATAACACATCAATCACTCCCCAAGAACTGTGCTCATCCCTCCAACATTAGGTTCCACTATTATTCTCACCACTTGAGACTTCAACAGGGAAGTGAGGAGCCTGAGGAAGGAGAAGCTATACAAATCTACCTACCTGCTGGCTTCAGTTTTGGCAGTAGGCTGTGGTCTGTCAGGCCAGGTTCCTGATGTGGAAGTGACCTTGGGGTTGGTGGGATTTACAGCTGCCATAGAGTGAAACTACTGTGTGTGGCCTTCAGTTGGGTGAGAAGGGGTAGCAACAGCAGTTTCCCTATTGGATAGTTCTCTGGGGTTGCTTGAAGATGATTTTTGGAAATCTAACTTCATGTTAGTGCTCTATTTCAAATACTGTGAACCATGCAATATCTTCTCTACCCTTTGCCACTGTAAAATGTAATGCAGATTCAGAAAAATGAATATCAAACCATAGCTTTGTGAAATATTATAAGGAGAACCTCTGTAATCACTACTTGGGATAAGAAATAGAACTTGTCCTATACCCCAGATGCTGATTGTCACCCCTTCTTCCTCCTTAGAAGTCACCGTTAATCTGACTTTTAATGGTTTCCTCCCATTTCTTTATAGTTTTATTAGTGGACTATGCATCTCTAAATAATATAGTTTACTGTTTTGTTGTTAACTCTCTTTTATTTTTAACTAAATTTATTGGGGTAACATTGCTTAATAACACTATGTAATTTTCAGTTATACGAGGTTATAATTTGACCTCTGTGTACTCTACAGTGTGTTCTATCTCTATATACCTCTCTCTTCGTCTATCTCTATCTTTCTTTGTCTCTTTCCCTTTCCTCCTTTCCCTATGTTAAGTAAGTGTCTTATTTAGCCTGTAGAGTTTCCCTTGGAATGTGTTTTGCAGGTTGTATCTTTGTGGTGTAGTTTTACTCACTGCACTGTCTCTGTACTTCCTACTTTCTACACATTGAAATTTACATATGAAGAATTGGTCATGTTCTGATCTATCTATTTATTTCAGAATTATGTCAGAGTTGGTGTTATGCTCTTCTGTCAGGGACACATAGAGTTGTATCTCATTTTACCAGTTTACCCTCAAAAGATTCTCAAAGCCTGCTAGGAGTTGCCAAGTGGTGACACTCTAATTCAGTCATGACTACTTTCATTGCTATCTGGAACACATCTACACAGACATTTCTCTGCATCTATATAGTTATCCAGCAAAGGAGCTAAAAAAAATAATGCTCAGATCTTTTCCTTCATTTACAAGTCTTCAAAATACCAAATTAGTTTTCTATTGTATCATTTTGAACTCATATATTTAAACATACTTCATGTTTTAAAAAAAACACTATAGTTATTATGCTTACTGGTATAAATATTGCTGCAACTTCAGACACTAGGAGCCTCTTCAAATTAAAGTTATCTAGTTCTGATCCTTGTGGTCTCTGAGAGCTTCATTGGCATCAGCAGTGAGGAGATGTGTCAGGATTACCTTGAACAGTTTGACCCAAACCCCCAGATGTAGGCATTACTCTAAGATGCCTTTGTTTGTTTGTTTGTTTATGTTTGTTTGTTTTAAGGAGGAAATTATGTTCACTAAGTGCTATCTTGGCTCCAGGGCTGATCCTGGTATAAGGCTAGTCATTACTTTGGTCTTTTCAGAGGGCAGAACTAAAACACATACACATAATAATAATTTTAATTCAGTTTTAGAATGCCAGGGAGTTGACTTCAGCTTGTCTATTTTGTATCTATATCTCATGTCTCTTCCCTGAGAAGCTGGTGAGCAAGACCACCAGGGAGAAGAAGTAAAACGTCCCATGATTATATTTTGCTCAATCCCACATTACAATCACAGCAATCTCAGAATAACAATACTAGTATTACCACCCTCAATCAAAATTATTATCAAAAGCAGTTAAATATTTTTGTTTATATTTTCCCCATTCTTTCTCAATTTCTGAATATTTACAAGGTCAAACATATAGACATTTTATATTATAGTCTTTCCTTGTTGTCCTTATTTAGTATTAGTTGTATGAGCAAATATATAATTAATATTCACCTCCAGTCTTTATGCCATCTCTGGTCATTTTGTTTGAAGCCCACATTCTAGTAAAAGACATAGGAGTAACTTAGAGGGCCATGCAGATAAGAGTTTGTGGGTGGCCTCGATACTGCAAAGTCAACTTGGCTTGACTTAATCTTTGGCTCACATTTTTGTAGTGTCCTTGTCCCCTAGCCCCAGCCCTTTGCAACCACTGATTTATCTCTATGGCTCATTTAACCTTTTGAGTCTGGATCCTTTCACAGAGCGCAACGCAATTGAAATCCATCTTTGTTTATGTCAGCCCTGAATCCCTGAATCTGGAGGGTGGACTTTCTCAATTATCCTGCCTCTCCTCTAGTGTTTTGAGACCTTAAATAGTCTGGGTTCAAATTCCCATCCCCTCCCCAAGGGTATAGGATGTTTTCCTTTTACTTTTGCCTCAGGTGCAGTTGGTTTTTTTTCTGGGGGGGCGTTTCTTGTTCCCTACAGGGCTACAGGTGCACTGCCCTTCCTGCAGCAGCCTGTGGTTTTTGTCCTTTGAGCCAGAAAAAGGCAAGTGGTAATCTTTCCAGGATGGGGGATTTCTCCAGTTCTGCCCGTCTAGTCTTCATCTCAGGTGCCAGTGACTCTCAGAAGAGCCCGAAGGCAGGTGCAAACTTCCCTCTTGGATTAAGGTCCCAATGGTTCTATATTCTCATGCTAGCCCACAATATGTCTTTACTAATTCAAATTTTTTTTTATCACCTTGGCTGGTGTGGCTCCATGGATTGAGTGCCAGCCTGTGAACCAAAGTGTCGCTGGTTTGATTCCTGGTTAGGGCTCATGCCTGGGTTGCAGGCCAGGTCCCTAGTGGTGGCCATGCAAGAGGCAATCACACACATTGATGTTTCTCCTTCCTTTTCCCTCTCTCTAAAAATAAATTTTAAAAATCTTTAAAAACATATACTTCGCCTTTAACTTAAAAAAACATTTTTATCTGAATTTCTTCTTGAAACTTAAATGGAGGCCCTGACTTCCTCCCACTGCCACAGAGAAATGATGCTCACATCCTGTTTGTCCTTGGAGGTGCCAATCTTTCCCAAGAACTCAGGCTACTTGGTGGCACTGCATGTTCAGTTCAACAGTGGGTTCAAGAAAAGTTTTGATATTGTAGATTATCTGTCTTTTTGGTACTTAGCTGGAAGCCATGCTCTTCCCAGCTTTCCACACCTCCCATGGAAGTCGGAAGTATCAATGTTTTTAATTAAGTTTTTTTCTGCTTAGTCAAACAGAGTCACTTTCTGTTGGAATATGCCTAAGAATCATGATGAATGGAATGGAAGAAACAAAAAGATCATCAAAATGAATGGCCGTGGAATTCTAGATTCAGTTAAATCAGAAGCAACTGATATTAAAAAGTACTCATGAATTACTACTAACCCTCAAACTGACTGTGTTTTGTGATTTTTCACAATTTATTGTTCACAATAAAGACTCACAAACTCTGACTTTGTATATAGATTTACTATTTAAATGGATCAAAATAATCTGTGAGTAAAACAATTTGTGAAAAAGAACATCTTTGTTTCTTTGCAAAGAAAAAAGTTTAACGCTGCAGAAAGCTGTAGTCATGATAAACAACACAGCATAGCCATATTTAACCTTACTGAAAACCTTGATTTTATCCTGATCAACCTCCTAACTGCAGTTCATTTGGTCATCAACTCAACTTTCTTATCAGACCAGAAATGGAATGCAGCATAATATCTGAACAGTTACTTTGAGGACTGGAAAATGATGGAGCTTCCCTTTACCTAAAGGCTGATGCTCTTTTTCAAGGTGCCTTCATTCCTGATTACAAACAAGGTCTGGCATAAATAATACCCCCTCCTTATTACAGAAAAATCTTTTCTTACAAAATGATAAGCGTGTAATTCTGTAACGTAACAATATCTCCCTCAAGTACACCATATGACATTTTAGGGGAAATGTTCAAATTGCTGTTCAGCGTGTGCGTGCACGACATTCACATAAGCTACCAACCACTTTCAATGAACGGTGTGACTTCTGCCAGACCCTGTGTTTTCTCTCTCTGTGTACCAACACTGGGCTTCATGAGGCTGGAACCAAGAATTAGGAGTTCATCGGGAACTCATAAATGTCTCTGCTCCTTTCTGAGAATCTCCCTCCTTTGATCAGTTTAAATATTTTCCTGGTTCCATCGTATCATGAGTAAACTATCATGTCATAGGAGTTAAAATATTTTTGTATATGTAAGAGTTGTGGTTTTCTATTTCTAAACATGATTCTTCGTCACCAGTATCACTTTCCTGAGCTCTCTTTTTACTTGGGTCCGGTTTATGGTCATCTGATCATTCTTTTTACCACAAATTCAAGGAATTTTGAATACTATTAGAACTAAAAGAAAAAATACTCAAATCCTCTTGTGGCTCCAATCCTTTTGCTGATATTAGAGCTACTGATTTATGCCCCCTCAAAGGACTTGCAACTTTCACTGCTGTGTTCACAGGCCCTAAAGTGTTCATAACATCTGTTCAATGTTTGGTAAACTTAATCATGAATATCAACTTTCAAAGTCATTTTCTGATTATACACTACTTGGAAAAAACTAGAATAGGTCAATTAAATCACCATGTTCAAGCCTAAATTTTTTAAAGAAGGAACTCCATTTTTAATATACTTTGGTGAATATAGACATTTTTTAAATGTTTTATTTATTTATTTTTAGAGAGAGGGATAGGAAGGGAGAAAGAGAGGGACAGAAATGTTGATTTGAGGGAAGCATAGATCTGTTGTCTCTCGCACGGCCCCAACTGGGACTTGGCCCACAACCCAGAAACGTGCCTGACCAGGAATCAAACTGGTGACCTGTCAGTTTGTAGGATGATACCCAATCCACTGAGCCACAGCAGTCTGGGATCAAGTCTATTTTTTATATTATGGCCTATTGGGGTTGGAGGGAAGATAAATATAGTGAGTTTAATATAAAGCAACTACACAAACCAACATTAACTTGAAAATAAAAAAAGAAAAGTTCAAAATACCTGAACCCCTAATACTTAAAGGGAAGGGGTCAGGGAAGGAGAAATAGCAAAGCATGTAAAGAAACAAAAGCAAAATAGATCTTGCTAGTGTTTCCTCAACATTGACACAACACTGAGAACATCCAATGGCAAGTGTGACCCTGTATTTGTTCTGTGAGGACAGAAAGAAGGTGGCCTCATCTTTCTCTGTTGTCTTGGTATTTTTTTAAGTTAAATAATATCTTTCTGTGTATTCTCAACTACTATATAGGTGTTTCATTTTATTTTTTCCCTAGCATTATTTTAAAATTGAATTCAGATTTTTTTCTTTCTTTTTCAAGAAATCTTCTGTTCAGTATCTACAAAGAAAGATGAGCAGGCTCCAGAAGCCTAGAAAGAGACCCAAAAGGCAAAACTGACAGACTATTCGTGTCAAGGTAATTTAGCCCTTTACTCTATGATGGGGATGATAGTTAACTTTACAGTGTAAAAAGTTTCTTGTTTACTATAGTAAATCAACAGAGACTTAACATTTTTTTGAATATTGATAGTGATTTAACTTTAGAGAAAACAGTCTCTGTGATTCTAATATTAAGAAAGCATATGTCCAAATTAACTGATTCTGTTAATACAGAAGACAAAAAAAGGATTAAAAAAGGGAAAAGAAGTAATAGTGTACATAAAATAAATTTTAAAATTCACCCTAATAAATTCCATGAAACAAACACTATTTTTAAAATGATTTCCATCTTTGGAATAATTATTATCCTTATTTACAATTGATCAAAAGTAAAACGAAACTAGACGGTACTATTATTCCTCTAAATATGTTATTAAAAGATAGTTTCCTAAAAAGATGAATTATGACTCTCATGCAGATATAAAAATGAACATGGGTTAATGATTTTATTGTATTCATTTGTTTTGAGGGAACCAAGCAGATGTTATTATTGGTTCAAAGGAAAAATAAAAAGAGCACAAAATTTACACTGAGTAGAGGAATGTCAAAATACATTGGAAATAGGGACAAACTAGCTTTTCCAGAAGGGAGGAAATCAGTTAATATCACTACCAAACATGACAGCATTTACATATTCATTAGTTATCTGGAACTGATAAATAATTACAAAGTAGTTCAAAGAGAAAGAATAGGGCTAGAATTAATAACCTGGAAGTGAATGCTATGGACAGTGCATAGCTTTCTATTGAAACACACACAAAACTTCTATAGTAATTTTCTGTTGCTGTAGAAAGTTGAGAATGTAGAGAAATGGTGCAGAGGAGCACAAGATACCTGATTATTACTACAGAACAATGTATTGTTCTAAATGTCATTCATTTTTGGATATTTTCTAAGAACACCAAAAATATGTAGTGATCTACTCCTTCTTGTCTTCACTTTTAACTACTTTCACGTACCCAACTTCAGTTTTAACTACTTCTTTATCTATAACATATACAAAGAAAGAATAGCAGAGAGGCATGTAATTTGGTATAAGAAAAGAAAAAAATACATGAGATATATAAATATATGTATGTATATTCTATTTATAGAATAGATATGTAAATATACTTATATATTTACATTATATATATATACTATACTAAAAATATTCTACTTTGGCAGATGGGATTTATCTAAAGTAGTATTTACTAACTAAAAAGGGAAATGGTAAAAATTAAATCAAGTGTTGTTGAGAATCAGTGATCCATTACAAATTGACCATCTTGAACTATGAGGAAACCTGGCATCAAGTAAAACTATGCTGGCTTAAAGTACATATTGGTTTATCTGGTCAGCTGATTGAAGTTTTTTTGTTTTGTTCCACTGTATGATATATATGAACTCCAGGCACTCATACTTTACCTGGTACCTTCAAAAATAAAATCTACACTGGTTGGTGCGGCTCAGTGCAATGGGTGCCAGCCTGTGAACTGAAAGGTCGTCAGTTCTATTCCCACTCAGGGCACATGCCTGGGTTGTGGGCCAGGTCCCTTTTGGGGGGGCACACAAGAGGCAACCACACATTGATGTTTCTCTTACTCTCTTTATCTCTCCCTTCCCCTCTCTCTAAAAATAAATAAATAAAATATTTTTTAAATAAAGTCTAAAACAATTAAAATGAATGGGAGTTAGATTGATTTAGAAAACAACCAAAATATATTTTGAAATCTTATTTCATACTGAAAAGTACATACGTTATGTTGACAAATTACTTTGTCTTTTTAAATGATGGATTTAGATGAGTATAGAATTAACTTAAACATTTTTGTGTCACTGGAGTGAGGCAGAAAGGTGAGAGGAATGGGTAACAAAATCATGATTACATAGGTTATGTGGTTGCCCAAGTGGATTTTTAGGACTTAAGTGGGGCTATAGTAGCCTTTCAGTATATTGCATGTGACTCATGGGTCTTTTAATTTATTATTTAAAAAATATAAAAAGAGTTCCGGGAACCTTTCATGTCTCATATTACTATTATCAAATGGAGATACAGTTCTCATAGGAATTGTATGAGAAGCCATTGAAGGCATTCCTCTGCCTGCAAATATCATCGTAACCGCCCAAGGTGTAGGAGAGTGTATCCCAAAATGAGGGATACTAAAATACTTATCACAAATGGCTACATCCATGGCAAACATTGCTCAGTGTCTTTTACTACTCAGCTGAGCTGTGTTCTCAGAATATTGTTTAATGCAAGGCTCCAGGCAACTTCTACCAATCCACTGGAGTTGACAGGCAAGTTTAAACTTACTTTGCCACCACTGACATGGGTTATCAGTTATGGATTCTATACCACAGAGACCAAAAGCTAAAAGAACCAGCAGATCAAACACCTGTCCAGGAAAGGACATAAGTTCTATTTTTTATGTTGTCACTAAGAGCTCTTTATTGGCTTCACATAACTCTTGGTCTGGGTTCATTTGGTTGTCCTAACAATTATTCCTGATCCCACAGAGGCTCCTCCAGGGGTCTTTGAGTATCCTACAAAAATTGAAATAGCAAGAACTCAAGTGACGTCAAGTGAGCAAATTTGACAATGTCAACACCTATACTATTTAGCTTCTCACAATGGGATGTAAACTCCTCTAAAACTACTCAATTTCAGATTTTGTATTTTCCCTTCATATCTGTCTTTCTTTCAAACTGCAGCCAGACTCTGCCTGATGTTGGCAGATATTGGCACATTCAGTCAGCCCCTGGTAACCCCTCTGCTGATAAATTCTCTCCTCAGCACAGTGCATCGTGGCTTATCTCCTAAGTGGGGAGAAACCTAGATATCTATCTTGATCCACTTGGTACCCACATTTGTATCCTTTACTTGATATTAAAGTATAGCAATTGAACATGTAGTTTTGCTTTTGGTTCTCAGTTCTTCATTCCTAAATAACATTATTCCTGCCTATTATGAACACTGTTATGATTATGAACACTTTCGTTCAT
>PVKM010014571.1:0-28898 GCA_004027735.1 Carollia perspicillata
AATTAAAATTAAAAGAAAAAGAAAAAGAAACCCTCTTGCTGGTTTCAAACTCGTAAGACCGGTTTTTCTTTTCCTGCTGGCAGCAGCAGACTGAAGGGAGAGTTCATAGATGTGTTCTCTGGGTCCCTGGGTCTCCTGGTCTCCATACACAGGCAGGCCCCCTCTGGGTTTATCTGAGCCGTGTGTTTTCTCTGGCTGCTTGGGATTATCTCGCCCTCTAAAGTTTTCTCGCTGTGCACGGGTGTTCTACATTTATCAGCTCCCTATCGCTGTCTCTCGCTGTGCGGGCACCCGTTCTGGATTTTCCAGGTCCAGGCTTCCATTCACCCACAGCGCACTCTCCTAGTCACCCACAGCACACTCTCTCTCCGGATCATGGCATGGTCTCTGGGTGCTCCACAAAGCTCTCTCTCCCCCCAGGTTGCTGGTGCACGCAGCAGGGCCGCCTCTGGTCACACCACTCGGGTGCACACTCTTTTCAGGTCTCTGCATGGGTGCTCACAGCCCCCGTGTGTTTGCAGCTCAATCCTTGAAATTGCTCTCTAAAATTTCAAGCATCCAGGCTTCCCCCAGTGCTGCTCTTACCCTGCCTAGCCAGGGAGGGAGCGTGGACCCAGCTCCTGGCACTTGGCCCAATGGGCTGCAGGCTGGGGTTGTAGCCTCCCTGCTCCCTGCACTGATCTCTAGGTCTCTATTTCCCCAAAGTAATCTCCTTACCATCTGCTTTTTCAATGTCTGCTACAATTTTTGATCTCCTATCTTCATATATGTTGTGGTACTATTGGCTGTCTGCTCTGCTCCTCCATAGATCGGCCAGTTTCTCTCCCATGTGTAGGAGGAAGTGGAATCTGCTCCCTCTTACCAAGCCACCATCTTCTCCCCTACAGCATTATTCTTAATAGTTAAAAAGTAAAAACAATCCAAATGTCTACCAACTGATAAATGAATAAACAAAAGCTGCTATATCCATATAATACAATATTAATTAGTCATAAAAAGAATGAAGTTTTAATATATGTTACAAATGGATGAACCTAAATAGTGTGTTATTTGAACAAATCCAGACACAAAGAAACATAATTATATGATTCCATTTTATTTATTTATGCATATAATAGGCAAATCAATAGATATAGCTGCTAGACTGCTGAGAAAATGAGAGACAGAAACATAGAGTGACTATTAATAGGTTGGTATTTCATCCAAATGAAAATGTTCAGAATTAGATAGTGATGGTGCTTATAGAACTTTTTGAATATAAAGGATGAATTTTATGGTGCCAATTACATCTCAATAGAAAACAAAACAAAGAGGTAGAGTAAGCTTTTCATTGCCATACACAAAGTTGCACTATCTGTTCATATCTAAGATAGAAAAGTTTTCTAAAATTTGCTATCTTGTCCCCTTTCTCCTAAACATTTTTCTTCTTGGCTACTCACCAGGTTAAATTCCTTTAGGACACTTTCATTTCTGGTAAGATGGAATAGAAGTACTCTCCTTATTTCTCTCAGTAAATATAAATGAAAACTCTGAACAAACATGACTAAAGTTATGGTAGAAGGAAGAAGACAGACTTACTAGGGAGCTTGGGATCCAGAGAACATCATGGTATTGAAGTCCTTAGGTTTAATCTCTGTCTTATCTATACCTCAGACCCAGTGCTAGAGAAACCATTACCTGGAAACACCACTGGGTTTTCACAAGGAAATCCCCAGGCCCACATGGTTTCACAGAGAAGTCTACCAAATGCTTAAAGAAGAATTAACACCAACTCTAAAAAATCTCTTCTCAAAAACATAAGATGAAGGAACACTTTCCTATGCATTTTATGAAGTTAGTGTTGTTCTGAGACCAGGCCAGACAAAGGCAATACAAAAAAGAGAACCTACACACCAATATCATTCATTAAATATAAACACAAAAGCCCTTTTAAAATATTTATAAATAGAATTCAGTAAACTGTGAAAGGAAATATTCACTGTAACCAAGTGGGGCCTTATTCCAGGAATGCAAGGTTGTTATAATATTCAGATATTGATCAATAACATTTACCCTCTTATGTGTTAAAGAAGAAACAGGGATTATATCAATCATTACAGGGAAAAGCATTTGACAACATCCAATCCCTAATGGTGATTTTAAAAAAGACTCAGAAAAAGGAGTAGAGGTGAACTCTCTTAACTTGATTAAGAGAACCTACAAACACCTGCAGCTATCATTATACTATATGGTAAAAGACTAAATGCTTGTCCCCTAACATCAGAACAAAGCAAAAATGACTGCTCTCACCAGACTTATTCAACATAGTACAGAAATTTAGGCAGCACAATAAGGAACGAAAAGGCACAAGTATTAGAGAGGAAGAAATGAAACTGCTTCTTTTTGCAGATGGCAGGTTCTACATAGAAAATTCCAAAGAATATTTTTAAAAAACCCTCTTAGAACAAAGAACTTCTAAGTGAGTTCAGTAAGCTCTCAGGATACATGATCAATACCATACAAAAACAATTGTATTTCTATATACTAGCAATGGACACATGGAAAATAAATTTAATATACAATACCATCTACAATTACTCCAAAAACATGAAATACTAAGGTGTGAATCTACCAAAACCTGTATAAAACTTGTATGATAACAGTTACACAATGCCAACAAAGGAAATCAAGAAGATCTAAATTAATTGAGAGATATTTCATGTTCACGAATTGGATGACACCAATTAGTAAAAGTCACCTTATCTAAAATTAATGTATAGGCTTAACACAATTGTATTTTTGTAGATAAGCAAGACTACTCTAAAATTTATATGAAAAGGCAATGAAACTAGAATAGATCAAAATAATTCTGAAAAATAAGAATAAAATAGAAGGAATCATGCTATCAGTTTTAAGATTTACTATATATTGCCATGACTGTATGTTTGTTGCAGGGATAGACACATGACAAATGGAACAGAATAGAGAATCCAAAAAGAGACTCTCACATGTATGACAAGCTGATCTTTGACAATGGTGCAAAAGCAAATCAATGGGGAAAGTTACTCTTTTCAAAACATAGTTTGTACCATAGGCAAAAAAATGAAGTTTTTTACTTAAAAAAAGTAAACCTCACACATTATAGGCAAAAATAACTCAAAGTGGATCATAGATTTAAATGTAAAGTCAGAAATTATAAAACTTACAGAAGATAATATGGGACAAATGGAAGAGTTTAATAATGAAAGGTTGTGAGACATGAAACAGAAAACATGAACTATTCAAGAAAAAATTGATTAATTGGACCTCCTCAAAATTTAAAACTTTTACTCCCTGAAAGAATCAGATAAAAAAAGACTAGATAAAACCTTGGAGAAAATATTTATAAACCACATATCTGACAAAGGATTCATATTTAGAATATGTAAAGAACTCTCAAAATTCAACAGTAAAAACAACCACTAACAAAATATCTGTACGGATGTTGACACTAAATCTCACATGTATTACCAATGGAATGTAAAATGGTACAGCATTCTTGAAAAATTATTTGTCAGCTTTTTAAATTTATATTTTTGTTTTTTCCTTTTTTTTTTTAGTTGTTTAAGTACATTTGTCTCTATTTTCCACCCAACACTCCCCCCAAACCAAGTCATACCCACTTCCTGCCCTCAGTCTTACACTGCTTTGGCTTTGTCCATGTGTCCTTTACACATGTTCCTTGACAACCGTTTCCCCTTTTGCCCCCTTATCCTCTTCCCCTCCCCTCTGGTAACTGTCAGTTGGATCTTAATTTCAATGAATCTGGTTATATTTTGCTTGCTAGTTTATTTTGTTGATTAGGTTCCACTTATAGGTGAGATAATATGGTATTTGTCTTTTACCCCCTAGCTTATTTCATGTAGTGTAGTGCTCTCTAGATCCATCCCATGTGTCACAAAGGGTAGGAGGTTTTTTTTCTTTCTGCTGCATAGTATTCCATTGTGCAAATGTACCATAGTTTTTATCCACCATTTACTGATGGCCACCTAGGTTACTTCCAGCATTTGGTTACTGTAAATTGTGCAACTATGAACATTGGGGTGCATATGTTCTTTTGAATTGGTGTTTGAGGATTCTTAGGGTATAGTCCTAGCAATGGAATTGCCAGGTAAAAAAGCAATTCCATTTTTAGTTTTCTGAGGAAAATCCATACTGTTTTCCACAGTGGCTGCACTAGTCTGCATTCCCACCAACAGTGCACTAGGGTTCCCTTTTCCCTACAACCCTGTCAGTACTTATTGTTTGTTGCTTTGTTTATGATGGCTATTCTGACTGGTGTGAAGTGGTATCTCATTGTACTTTTAATTTGCATCTTTCTGATGCTGGAGATGCTGAGCATCTTTTCATATGTCTCTGAGCCCTCTGTATGTCCTCCTTGGAGAAGTGTCTGTTCAAGAACTTTTGCTCATTTTTTAATTGGGTTGTTTGTCTTCTTGGAGTGGTTGTGAGAGTTCTTTATATATTTTGGAGATCAAACCCTTATCGGAGGTACCATTTGCAAATACATTTGTGTGTATGTTTGGTTCCCTTTTCATTTCACTGATGTTTCATCACCTGTGCAGAAGCTTTTTATTTTGATGAACTGCCATTTGTTTATTCTATCCTTTATGGTCCTTGCTCAAGGGGACATATCAATAAAAACATTGCTGCATGGAATATCTGAGATTTTCCTACCTATGCTTTCCTCCAGGACTTTTATGGTTTTGTGACTTATATTTAAGTCTTTTATCCATCTTGAGATTATTTTTTGTATGGTGTAAGTTGGTTGAGTTTCATTTTTTTGCATGTACTGTCCAGATGTCCCAACACCATTTGATGAAGAGGCTATTTTTACTCCATTTTATGCTTCTGTCCCCTTTGTCAAATATTAATTAACATAGAAATTGGGTTTATTTCTGAGCTCTTTATTCACTTCCATTTATCTGTGTGTCTCTTCTTATGCCAGTACTAGACTCTTTTGATTACCTACGCATTATAATATATAGCTTGATATCAGCTATTGTTATCCCTTCTACCTTGTTCTGCTTTCTCAAATTTGCTGTGACTATTCTGGGTCATTTATAGTTCCATATAAATTTTTGAAATATTTGTTCTATATCTCTGAAAGAAGTCATTGTATTTTAATAGAGATTGCATTAAATTTATAAAATTGCTTTGGGTAGTGTGGACATTTTGATGATGTTTACTCTTCAAATCCATGAACACTTTACATACTTCCATTTGTTTGTATCTTCTTCAATTTCTTTCTTCAGTGTTATATAGTTTTCTGGGTACAGGTCTTTTACCTCCTTGGTTAGGTTTATTCCTAGGTACTTTATTTTTCTTGTTGCCATTTCAAATGGGATTTTTTTCCTGATTCCTGGTTCTGATATTTCATTGTTGGTGTACACAACTACCTTCGATATATGAATATTGACTTTGTATCCCACTGTTTTGCCAAATTGACTTATTAAGTCCAGTAGGTTTTTGGTGGGTGTATACAATTTTCTATGGACACTGTCATGTCATCTGCAGACAATGACAATTTTGCTCCCTCTTTTCCAATTTGGATGCCTCTTATTTCTCTTTTTTGTCTTATTGTTGTGTCTAGGACTTCCAATATTACATTGAACACAGGTGATGAAAGCAGACATTCTTGTCTTGTTCCTGATCTTAGAGGAAAGCTCTAAGTTTTTTACCATTGGGTATGATGTTGGCTGTAGGTTTCTCATATATGAACTTTGTATGTTGAGGTATGCTCCCACTACTCCCCCTGAGTGTTTTTATCATAAATGTGTGCTTAATTTTATTGAGTGCTTATTCCACATCTATTTATAGGATCATGAGATTTTTATCTTTAGTTTTGTTTATGTGGCATTATGTTTATTGCTTTGAGAATATTGTACCATACTTGCATCACTGAGATGAATCCCACTTGATCATATTGTATGATCTTTTCAATGTATTGCTAGATGCAGTTTGCCAATATTTGTTCACAATTTTAGCATCTATGTTCATCAGTGATATTAGCCTGTACTTTTTTTGTTGTCTCTTTGTCTGGTTTGGGGATTAGAATGATGCTGGCTTTATAAAAAGAGTTTGGAAGTCTTTCCTTTTCTCAAATTGTTTGGAATAGTATGTGAAAGAAAGAAGTTAGCTCTTCCTTAAATGATTTTTTTAAATTCTCCTGTGAAACCATCCAGTCAAGGGCTTTGTGTGCAGGGAGTTTTTTGATTACTGCTCCAATTTCATCAGGTGTTATTGGTATGTTCATGCTTTGTGCTTATTCTACATTCAGTTCTGGGAAGTTATATTTTCTCTAGAAATTAGTTCATTTCATCCAGGTTTTCAAATTTCTTGGCTTACCATTGTTCGTAGTAATTTCTTACAATCCTTTGTATCTCTGTGGTATCAGTTGTTATCTCTCCTCTTTCATTTCTGATTCTGTTTATTTGAGTACTCTCTCTTTTTCTCTTGATGAGTCTGCTTAAAGGCTTGTCAATTTTGTTTATCTTTTGAAAGAATGAGCTCCTGGATTTACTGATCATCAAAGTTGTTCTTTTAGTCTCTATGTCATTTAATTCTGTTCTGATTTTGGTTATTTCCTTCCTTCCTCTTGCTTTAGACTTTGTTTGTTGTTGTTCCTCCAGTTCTTGTAGATGTAGGGTTAGGTTTTTTGTTTGAAATGTTTCTATTTTTTTTTTTAGGTAGGGCTGTATCACTATGAACTTTCCTTTCAAGACTGCCTTGGCTGTGTCCCATAAGTTTTGGACTGTTGTGAGTTCACTTTCATTTGTTTCCAGAAACTTTTTGATTTCTTCCTTGATCTCATTGTTAACCCTTTCATTGTTGAATAACATGCTATTCAGTCTCCACAAGTTTGAGTGTTTTTGAGTTTTTTTCTTGAGTTTAGTTTCTAGTTTCAGGCCCTTGTGGTCAGAGAAGATGTTTTCTATGATTTCAATTTTCTTGAATTTGTTGAGGCTTGTTTTGTGTCCTATCATGTGGTCTGTCTTTCAAAATGTTCCATGTGCTTTGAAAAGAATGTGTATTTTGCTTCTTTGGGAAGAAAGGTTCTATTTATATCAGTTAAATCCATTTGATCTAGGGCATTGTTCAATGCCACAATATTCTTATTGACATTTTGTTTAGAAGATGTATTCATTTTTGATGTGGGGTGTTAAAATCTCCTAGGATAAGTATGTTGCTGTCTGTATCTTTCTTGACACCCTCTAATACTTTCCTTATATAATCACACTCCAACAGCAGGGTCCATGTGTTGTGACTGTGACAAACAAATTCACATGGTCTATGGAAGTCTTATAGAGAAAGGAGATGGCATAGTCACTCTCCAAGTGAGAAAGCACCCCAACCCTTGCCTGGGCAGGCTTGTATTGCTTTTCTGGGCATATTACATCTAGGATGGTCCTCATTTACTATGCACAGGTTTGCTTTAGGTGATTACCTTTTACAGATAACAAAAGAAAGGATGTTGCTGATTACTTCAAAGAAAAGGATGTTGCAAATGCAAGGGGAAAAGTGGTTGAACTGGTTACACTCAGTCCTTGAGAGGATTAGCACAGGCTTTAGGAAGTTACTTTAAAGATATAAAACATTTGCTGCTTCAATTTAGGGTGAGGTAATTTTTGCAAAAGCAAGCCTTAAAGTAGCTTAGGTACAATGCTGGCCTGGTTCCCCATGGGAAAGCTGATTTGTAGGCCTGGCTTCTGTGTGCTGCCTCATGCCTGTTGGTTTTCTGAACCAGGACTGAGCTACATTTGACACTGCCACACAGATCAGTTCCCTATACTTATGTATTTGGATGTTCCTATGTTGGGTGCATATATGTTTATAATGTTTATGTCCTCTTGATGGATTCTTTCCTTGAGTATTTTGAAGCGTCCTTGGCATCTCTTTTTGTGGCCTTTGTTTTGAAGTCTACTTTGTCTGATATTAATACGGCTATCCTGGCCTTTTTTTTTTTCCCGTGCATTTGTTTGGAATATAAACTGTGTTCTTCAGTTCAGGAATTGTATTCTTCATTTCTTCTTGGCTCTTCTTGATAGTTTCTATTTCCTTTTTCATGTTGATATAATTTGCAGTGAATTCCTCAGTTTCCCTGTATTTTTTGGTAATTCTCGGTGAGCTCATTGAACTTCCTTATAACCATTGTTCTGAACTCAATGTCTGATAGTTGACTTACCTCATTTTCATTTAGCATTCTTTCTGAGGGTTCCTCCTTTCCTTTCATTTGGGGTTTCTTTGTCTTCCCATTGTTTGTGAGACTCTTCTTGTCAGCCTCGGCTTCTTAAATTGATCTGTTTTGACATTCTGAGTTTGTGGCATGAACTTCTATGGCAGGAGAACTGTGAGATTCAGTGATGCAGTCTCCCTAATCTTCTGAACTTGATACTCTTAGGATGCCCTTTATGCCATTTATGTTGATACTCTGGATGTAACTGGATGTAATTTCTGGAGGGGTAGTTTTTGGTTAGTCCTTCCCTCCAGCTGGTTGACTGAGGGTCACTCTGCCCACCATATCTTCTATGTTCTTTTGCTGGTGCTGCCAGAACAAAACCACGAGGTTGAGGGAACATAACCACATCCACAAAAATATCTCCCCCTGGCAATCCCACCATCAACAGCAAATGAACCAGAATGGTGTAAAGAGATTAAGACTAATAAGAAAGGAGAGAAATAAACTATAGTATATATTCTAGTGACTTAATTTGCACCAACTTGCTGAATAAGAAATGAATGTTAGAAAATTATGCAGGATAGAAAATATCACTAATCATAGAGAAGACCACAGTGGATTTTGTTTAGGTATATTCTAGTATTTATCACTGTTTTTTATTTCTGGATCCACCTCTGGTGATGTCAGATGTTGACCACCTGAGTTTAGGCAACCTGCTCTGAGACTGTCAGAGCAGTCTCAGATCTATTGTCTGCGGCTGTTTCCTTCAGTTTTTAATCTAGTCACTCTGCACTCAGAAATGAGGCTTAAGCCTTATTGGACCAGGAATTCTTCTGGTGTTGGGCTATTGTTTCCCCTCAGGTTGCTGCTGCTCAGAGGGGCATCATCTGCCTGAGTAGGATGGCTGCTGCTTTAGGGGTGATGACTCAGCCCTGGGATCCCCATAGCTGCTCTCTCAGTTCTCTCCCCAAAGCGTTCATCCCCAGTCTCTCCTTAAGTGTCTCTAGCCCACTCTGCCTGACTTTTCCCAGGGATCTATGGTCTTTGGCTGTCTCCTTCAGTTGTTAATATAGTCACTCCGCACTCAGCAGTCCGGCTTAAGCACCACAGGGCTAAGACAGAGCTTCTCCTGGGACAGGGCTATTGTTTCCCCTTAGGCTAGTGCTGAGCAGAGGGAAGTCATCTGCATGAACAAGAAGACTGAACAAGACTGTGTCCAGTCTCTCCTCAGGTGTCTATAGCCCACTCTGCCTCTGCCTTTGCCAAAGCCCAAGGTAAGTGGCTACAAATGAAATTTTGTGTATTGGCCCTTTAAACAGTTCCAGCCATCTGTCTTTGGCAGAGAGTAACCCTGCTGCTTTTTGCTATTAGTTGTTATCTGTGTAATTTGGGGGATTTTGGTGTTCTAGGCTAGGGATCCCAGCTTAGGGTTTAGACCCCATTCTTCTCAGGGGGATCCAACAAGCCACTCAATTATCCCTCTCTGACACCCATGTTTGCCTGACCAGCCCTCTTGAGTCTCCACCACACTCCATACCAAACAGGTTGTGCTGAAGCTGATTCTTCTGTATGTCTGTGGTTATAAGGCTGTCAGTTTATTTTTAATAAAATGCATACATTTACCATATGTCCCAACAATAGTACTCCTGAGCAGTTGCTCTAGAGAAATGAAAACCTAATGTTCACACACAAAAAATTATACCTGATTGTTGTTAGCAATTTTATTTGTAATAGTTGAAAACAATCAAAATATACTTTAATAAGTGAATGGCTAAACAAACTGAAGTCCATCCATACCATGGAATACTATACAGCAATAAAAGGAGCAAACTATTGACATGTGAACTTGGATGGATATCAAGGGCTCTATGCTGGATTTTTATAGAGGTGGAATATGCATTAGTGGTTGTCAAGGATTAAGAATGACAGGTGTTAAAGTGGTTGTGTCACTAAAAGAATAACAAGAGGGAGATCTTTGTGGTCAATAGTTTATATCTAAAACTATACACACAAACATTGTTCCAATGTCAAATTCTTGGCTGTGATATTTTGTTGTAACTATGTAAAATAGAGCCAGTGTGTGATACGGGTGAAAGGGACACATCTCTCTGTATTGTATTTTCAAGTTCTGTAATTATTTCTAAATAAAAGCTTTAAAGAGAAAATCTAAGGTGAATTGTTCATCCTGATGGGGCTACATTTTCAGCATACCATTTTACTAACAACTCTCACTATCATTTAAGAGTCAAGTTCTGTGAGAATGATCTGTCTACCCTTCAAAACATTAGATTCTAATGTCTCCTTTGGTAACTTGGGGCTGTCTGGACAATTAAATTTCAAATACAATTGGAGGACAAAAACTTCAGGAAAACTGAAGCTGCTATGTTGTGTTATCTTAACCTCCAATATGAGCACAGAATTATTCTGAATGACTGAATTGATGTACCTATTGAACACATCTGATGTATAAAGGCATCTCTTGCAATTGACCTGTACCACACCACAGATATTCCAAAGATCAGAGGAAAACAAAAGTAAACTTTTTTTGTTTCTTCACCCTTTCTATTTCTAAACTGTGAACAAAAGCATTACTATTGATTTTACATGTTCATTGAAAAACTAAAACAAGACTCAAACATTGTATACGATCAAATGTCTAATTTTATCACTAGGTAACTTCACCAACAAAAGCTTTACTTTGATTCAGTAAATTAGCATCCACTAGAGCTCCTCCATGAGGATGCCATAAAGCAGAGCTGGTTTTATAATTTGTCTTTCTGATACTGATATTTCATTCTAAATGCAGTCATTGGAACAGATTTGATACTGTTTGTGATAACACAATACTTCCTATCTTTCTGAAAAGAAGACTTCTTCAGATAGAAACTTAAAGGGAATTCTCCTTAGTTGAGAAAGAATATGAGAAAGTGGGATGAAAATATTTATTGAAGAAACATATGACTTCCAGGTTCCATTAGAGATGAAATGAAGATATGACTCCTCTTCTCCCAGACCTTGATTTGGTCATTTTTAATCTGAACCACTGCAGGGAGCTTTAAAGGCTATATTTCTCTACACTGAAGAAACCTGGACTGGCCAAGGTAATCCTGTGTCTAGCAGATCAGAAGGCAGTTGGTCATCACTTGCATAGGTGCAAAACCAAGAGAAATTTCTCCTCAGGACCTGCTTGTTCCTCCTTTTAACTATTAAAATCCTTCTACCTAACAGCATCCTGTTGGCTCCAATTTTCTGCTAAGACAGCATCTCAGCAATGGGATAATGTTACATTAAACTCCAAGACACGTACTATACTTCAAATATCTTTTTTCCTAAAATCAGTTAGTATCTTATCAAAGTTTTAGTTAATTAACTCTCATTTAAATTTATTTACTTTTCTAAGAACTCAAACTCCCAGTCCTGGACAATCTTATATAATTACAAAATTAATTACAGCATTTGGCTTCAAATCTTTCTCCTTTTCACTTCTAATATCACCACTCTGATATGGCTTTACTTATACAAACGCCTCGAAGTGGGGGAGGTGCTCGACTGGCTTGTGCTTCCTGCATTAATACTCTCTAACTTATACTCTCAAATAACAAACCTGAGAAAGACTAGGGAGGCGTGATAAGAGGTGTGAATCTCAGTTCTGACACTTATTTGTGAGTGTTAGGGATTGTTTTTAAGTTTCCTAAGAGTCAGTATTTTCACGTGGAAAATACTGACTTGTCGTTTATATATCATGGGTGTTGAATAAATGTCAGTTCCCTTTATTTCTCTAGAAATTTCAACACAGCGGAGTCATAAATGTCTCAGGCAAGAATCAAAACCTAGAATGTGAGGTACCACACAGAAAGGTAATAGATCAATTCAGATGCCTGAACAAATCTCTTTCAAAACATTCTGATACATGACATCTCTGAGTTCATGAGACTCACATCTGAGAAACCAAGTTGAGAGAGTAATCATCTCAAAGAGTTTTGACTATCAAACGGAATGTCATTTCTAGCTCTCTGGATTGTCCTCCATTCTCTGGAATAATAACTCAATTTAAATTAAAATGGCTAAGGAAGCCAAGAGAATATCTTAAGGGAGCCTGGTTAGATATTAAATACATAAGTAAACATGTCTTGGAGAAGGACACTGTAAAGAA
Organism: Carollia perspicillata; assembly: GCA_004027735.1. Lineage (NCBI taxonomy): Eukaryota > Metazoa > Chordata > Mammalia > Chiroptera > Phyllostomidae > Carollia > Carollia perspicillata. Next base: position 12,351 of record PVKM010014571.1, read on the forward strand.
AGAAGTTAAAATCACACATCATCCTCCCCATTACATTATTTTTATGTTTATTTATTTATTATTTTATTTATTTTTTATTGTTGTTTAGGTAGAGTTGTTTCCATTTTTCCCTCACCACTCCCCCCCAACCCCAGCCATCCCCACTTCCCACCCTTAAGACAACTACCTGTGATATATCACCTATAAGTAGAACCTAATCAACAAAACAAACAAACAAGCAAAATATGACCAAAGACAGTGATGGCTATTTTGTTTTGTTCTGTTTTTTTTTTATTTATTAAGTATATTTTATTGATTATGCTATTACAGTTTTCCCATTTTTATCTTCCCTTCGTTCTCCTCCAACATGCAATCCCTCCCACAAGCATTCACCCCAGTCCTTACTTCTTGTCCATGGATTGTACATATAAGTTCTTTGGCTTCTCCATTTCCTATACTATTCTTAACCTCCCCCTCTGAACTTTGTACCTACCATTTATGTTTCTTATTCCCTCTACCTTTTCTCCCATTCTCCCCTGTCATCCTCCCCACTGATAACCCTCCATGTGATCTCCATTTCTATGATTCTGTTCTTCTTATAGTTGTTTGCTTAGTTTGCTTTTTTTTTTTAGGTTCAGTTGTTGATAGTTTTGAGTTTGTTGTCATTTTACTCCTCCTAGTTTTTGATCTTCTTCTTTTTCTTAGATAAGTCCCTTTAACATTTCAAATAATAAGGGCTTGTTGATGATGAATGTCTTTAACTTTATCATATCTGAGAAGCACTTTATCTGCCCTTCCATTCTAAATAATAGCTTTGCTGGACAAATTAACCTTGGATGTAAGGCCTTGCCTTTCATGACTTCAAATACTTCTTTCTAGCCCCTTCTTGCCTGCAAGGTTTCTTTTGAGGAATCAGCTGATAGTCTTATGGCAACTCCTTTGTAAGTAACTGTCTCCTTTTCTCTTGCTGCTTTTAAAATTCTCTCCTTATCTTTAATCTTGGCTAATGTAATTATGATGTGCCTTGGTATGTTCCTCCTTGGGTCCAAATTCTTTGGGACTCCCTGAGCTTCCTGGACTTCCTGGAAGTCTATTTTCATTGCTAGATTGGGGAAGTTCTCCTTCATTGTTTTTTCAAATAAGTTTTCAATTTCTTACTCTTCCTCTTCTCCTTCTGGCACCCCTATGATTCAGATGTTGCAATGTTAAAGTTGTCCTGGAGGTTTGTAAGCCTCCCCTCATTTTTTTTTTTTTTGAATTCTTGTTTCTTCATTCTGTTCTGGTTGAATGTTTATTTCTTCCTTCTGCTCCAAGTTGTTGATTTGAGTTCTGGTTTCCTTCCTTTCACTTTTGGTTCCCTATATATTTTCCTTTATTTCACTTTGCATAGCCTTCACTTTTTCCTCTATTTTGTGACCATACTCAACCATTTCTGTGAGCATCCTGATTACCAGAGTTTTGAAGTGTGCATCTGATAGGTTGGCTTTCTCCTCATTGCTTAGTTATATTTTTGGAGCTTTAATCTGTTCTTTCATTTGGGCCATAGTTCTTTGTCTATTTGTTCCTATTGGATTGTAAGAGGTGTAGCCTAAGGTATTTTTCCAGGTGGAGCAACCCTCTTCACTGCACTGTGGCACTATATGTAGGGGAGGTTTCCAAGAGAGAATAATGCTGCTTGCTGGGATCTTGGCCGGTTCTCAGTCACTTCCGCCAACTACCCACCAGCAAATTGAGCCCTTCTGGTGCTGATTCCAGGTTGAGTGGATTTTTGTACATTCTAGGACCCTGTGGATCTCTCCAGTGAACTCTCTTTGAGGCTGAGAGTGTCTTGTGCTACCATAACCCTCACAGATCTTTACAGCCAGTGGTTTTGTAGCTTTCCTTTCCTGAGCTAGAATCCTGGGTTTTGTGGTCTGTCTCACTCCCAAGTTGTTCCTCCTGGTTTATCCTAAAACAAAATGTGGGGCCAGTCTGTCTTCCAGTTGCCGCATCGCCTGCCCAGAGCTCTAGTCACCACCTTGCTGCACATCTTCTCCACCCTGACTTCCCATCTCCACCCCTCCTACAAGTCTGGATGAATGTTTCTTCGTCTCCTTGTTTGTTGGATTTTCATACAGTTCTATTTTCTGTCATTTCTGGTTATTTTTTGTTTTTAAATTTGTTGTTGTCCTTCCTTTGGTTGTGCAAGGAGGCAAAGTATATCTACCTATGCCTCCATCTTGGCTGCAAGTCTGTTTTCGTTTTTGTTTTTTTAACTTCAGTCATGGTATGTTCCAGTTCTAACATTTAAATTTGGTTCCCCTTCACATCTTCTTGTCCATTATTGAGGTAATCTATTTTTTAAATTTGTTTCAAGAGTATTTATAACTGCCTGTCAGAGCAATTTTATGACAGGTGCTTGAAAATTTTTATCCAAAATTGCAACATCTGTATCATTTCAGTGTTGGCACCCATTTATTTTATAACTTAAGATTTTCCTTTTTCTTGATATGTGAGCAATTTTGGACGGTATTCTGGATACCCTGAAAACTATTTTCTCATACTCTGGTTCCTACTTAAATCTTGTATTTTATCAGCTAGTCAGCCTACTAGGTTCAAAATGCATGCACTGGCTCACTCTTGTGTGTCATGGTTCAGTTTATAAAGTCTCACAGTGCTATTCTCTTCTACCCCAGTTGTATGTTACCTAGAGTGAATGACAGCAGTCAATCCTAAGCGGTGGTTGAATGGTGGACGAGAAGGCGGAAAACATGGCTTATTACTGCAGGACAGATACAGAAGACAGGGTTTTATGTACTAACACATCTGGGGGTGTTACCTTGTTCTTGCAGAGGGGATGGAATCAAAAGTCTCCGCAGGGCAGGGGTGCCCTCTCATTATTCTTGTGGTAGTGTGGGTAGAAATCAGAATTCTACCAACAGGAAAAGGAATGTCACCTCATCACTTAGGGTGAAAAACATGGAATTTAGAGTTCTTCCTGCAGGCTATCAGAAAGGGGTGCTGCCTATGGATGATAGGGTCATCCCCTGAGCCACACAGGGGATGAGCATACCTCTGTGCTACTGCAAAAGCATAGGGGAAGACCCAATTCATCCATAGGCCTGGCAAGGGTGCAAAGACTCAGCACTGTGTGAGAAGGCCATGAAGAACAGGGTTCCACCCACACACTCCCCTGCAGTGATACCCACTGGGGTAAAGGGTTGCTGCATTGTTGTCATGGTGTTCTCTCAAGGAATGGCAGATGTAGTTAAAGGTTTATGCACTCTTGTGTTGCTCCTTCTTAATACTTTGTGCAAAAGAAAGCTGGTTTTTTTTTTGGGGGGGGGGGGATTTTCCTGTTTGTATCCTTAGGCACTTCTAGGTTACAAGCTTCTTAAACACAAAGACACACACAGCAAAAACCAGGACCTCATGCTAGGTTCTTCAAGTCCTAAGGTCCCTAGCTAGTCTGCCTTTCACCACCTTTGGGTCCTCTGCTAGGTGGCTTATGTATTTTATGCAGGATTTTGTTGTGACTAGCAGGAGTAAAATGGAATGCATCTTGCCCAGAACTGAGGTACAGCCCCCTTTGATGGTTATTTGTGATTTCTAATTTTTTGGTCTTATGAACAATTCTGTGATTCATATTCTTACTCATGTAGTAATTCCTCAATTTCTATAAGTATAAATCTTATGTCAAGAAACACTACACTGCTAAGGCACTGAGGCACAATGTGTACAATGTAACACTACACCCCTACCACTGCTGTTTAATGTTCTTTTTAATTTTAACATTGTCCAGACTAATACACAGAAGACTGTTCAATCCAAACTATTCATCAAAAATTACAAACCACTGGCCTTTTATATTTATTCTGTTTTAGCATTTTTATTTATGTTTGAATACAGCTGCCTCCATTTTCACACCACTACTTTCTCACACTCTACCCATCCTGTCTGACCTTAGGCAGCCTCTTCAATATTTCCAGGGATCTGCTGTCCCTGACTGTTTCCTTCAATTGTTAATCTGGTCACTCTACACTCAGCAGTCAGGTTGAAGCACCTGGGGCCAAATCTTTCCTGTGGTAGTGGCTATTGTTTCCACCCAGGCTGCTGTTGCTTGGAGAGAAGTGGTCTGCCTGAGCAGGATGGTTGCTACATATGGGGGTTGGCTCAGCACCAGTATTCTGGTGGCTACACCCTCAGTTCTCTCCCCAAGGCCTCCATCCCCAGCCTCTCCTCAAGTCTCTCTAGTCCATACTGCCCCTCCTTTACCAAGCATCTACTGTCCCTGCTTCTCTCCTTCAGTTGTTAATCTTGTCACTCTACACTCAGCAGTCAGGCTTAAATACCACAGGGCCAGGGCAGAAACCCTTCTGGGCTCAGGGCTATTGTTTCCCCTCAGGCTACTGCAGCTTAGAATGGTCTGCCTGAGCATGATGGCTGTTGCCTTTTGGGGGCTGACTCAGCACCAGGATCCTAGCATTTATTCTCTCAGTTCATTCGTCAAAGCCTCAGTCCTCAGTGTCTCCTTAGGTATCACCAGCCCACTCTGCCCCAACCTTTGCCACAGTCCAAGGAAAGGGCTGCAAATGAAAATTTGTGTGTTGGCCTACTAAACAGTTCTTGGATCTCCGGTAGTCTGTGTCCACAACCCTGCCACTTTTCACTGCTGGTTGTTATCTCTGTACTTTTGGGGTTCTGGTGCTCTAGACTGGGGATCCCAGCTTAGGGTTTAGACCCCTTTCTTCTCAGGGGGATCCAACCAGCTGCTTAATTATTCTTCTGGCACTGCCTCCTGTGGCCACCCAGCCAGTCCTCTTTAATCTCTACCACACTCCTTACCAGACAGGTTGTGCCAAAGCTGGTTTTTCTGTCTGTGTTAAGTTATACAGCTTCTCTCTTGCTATTGTTCAGTATATTGTTCGAGGTGGTTTCTCCACAATTGAGTTGTAATTCCAGATTAACCCTGGGAGAGGTCAGTGTGACTTCTATTCACTTTTCTGCCATCTTAGCATCCTGAATTTATTCTTTTCAGAGTTATTATACCACTTGTTCACTTTTTTATTGTTAATGGTATTTTATTGCTTTTTATTGCTTTTTATACAGTCAAATCTATTAATTTTTATATATTTTTTCTGTTGAGTAGAACAGCCTTCCAGGTCATCCTCTGATCCTGAATAGACCCTTCCCCACTTTGGTCCCCTTCTTTGCATTTGAGATGTCAGGAGGGAAAAGAGAGACCAACACATCTCTCATTAAACCACAGAAAGATGAATGGAGTAACAAATGGGAGAGATCTTCTATGCTAGCCTCTTGTCTAATCAGAAGTAAAACAAGAACCCTCCAAAACATACTAAAATCTCTTGTTACTTCCCTCTCTCTGACCACAGCCCAAGTGCATACATCACCAAATCAGAGCCATCTACACTGATTTTCTGCGGGCTAAGTCCCTTTCCCTTGAGAATATCAGACACTGCATCTTGTAAAGTTCCCCTTCCCATCCCCACTCTACATCTGTGCTCAAGTAGTGAATCAGGAAAGAGGGTGATTGAAATAGCACATGGCAGCATCAAATACAAATTTTTAACTTTGAGAATTGTGAGAGTTGTCACTCACTTTTTCTCAAGCTAAGACTTAGTGGTTCTACTCTAGCTTCTTTACTGTGGCATTAAGAATCAGTGTCAGTCTTCTGACAGATATATAGCATTCATAAATATTTAAATATCCCTAAGTATTTTTCTGATTCCTATTTCGACCCATGCCCCACTGAGCTGACCTAAGCAGTCTCTTCTATTGATTTGTGTGTGAGGGTATTTGAGAGAGAAACTGTGGACTTTTTTATGTTTTCTTTTCAGTTATTGCAATGCTCAAATAGCAAGGGCATGATTTTATTTTCTAAGATGTTCCTGAGTGTTGAATTTAATATATGTAACAAAGCAAGGGTAAAGATGAAATTCAAAAAGAGGGCAGAAAAGTTCTTACACCCACACTGAATGACTGAGAATAGAATTCAGGGTTTGGAAGCAGAGGACCAAAGTTCACTTGCTTGTTCCCATTCCCTGATAATTATTATACTTATTCAATTAATAATTGAGTATCCTGAACTATTTTGATAACTCCTCATTAGAATCAAAACTGATAATTAAAGAATGGGTCAGGGACCTTATCCACAGAGAGCAAAGGCCCAAATGAAAAACATGAAGAAAGTATTTCATATTCCTAATGCAAACCAGGCTATGAATATTCACAGCACAAAACTAGAGAGGAAAAGACAGAAGCATGAGCTTGCAGAGACAGGTTTGTTCACAGCCCAAAATCAATATTGTAAAGACTGCCCACCCAAAATCAATATCGTAAAGACTGCCCACCATGCTTCAGTAACTGTCATCAATTATTTAAGGGACTCTTTTGTTCAAAGTTTCTATTTACAACATTACTTTGTAACTTGAAATGATCATTTCCTTTCATGTAACTGCTGGATGGGGCTTGAGTTTTTTACTAGATGAACTTGAAGAAGGGTGTTTCTGTGTATGCGCTGCATTTCTCATCTCAGCTCAGATTCATTTCAGAATACCTGTGTACTGTCTTTCTTTCCAGAGCTTCTCCAACTTCCACTGAGCAGGTGTTATAGACCCAAGACATTCACCTATTCATGAAGAGAAAAAAGCATTTTCAACAATCTGCCATGTTGATAGCCAAGGTCGAGGGAAAGCTATGCTCCTTGAGTTGTTTCCTGAATTTGCCCTAGCTATTTTCTCCAAGTTCTCACTGACTTGGAAACACGGAGAAAATAATTTAAGGTCTAGTGCTATATAGCCCCAATTTTCTGTCTGTTGTATCCACTTAAACTTTATGTCTAAGTTTTAAGCAAGGGCCCACTGTGTTGTTCTCTTTCTATACAAGGTGACTACTCAGACTACCAATTGTCATAAGAGAGGCACAACTTTATCAAGACCTAATTAATTTCTAGTCAGAATGCTAAGAGTTTTTGACTCAAAATTCTTTTAAGAACTCCTGCAAGGTGTGTGTGTATATATATACACACACACACATGAACACACCATTATTCCCAGTTTATAAAGGTGTGAAGGGTAAGTGGCAGAGCTGATATGTGTTTGCCTCCTGTACCTGAACTTTTTGTCACTATTTCACAGTGCTCCCATGAACTCATAAAGAACATCATGTTCTTCCATTGTGTAGAACAGGAATTGGCAGGCATCTCTGTAAAATATCAAAAAAAAAATGTTTTAGGCTTTGTGGACCATGTGGGCTCTGCTACAGCAACTTCTGTTGTATTACAAAAACAGCCAGAGATAACACATGAACAAAGGCCATGGCTGTGTCCCTGTAAATCTCTGTTTATAGAAACAGGAAGGATGGTTCTGACCTATGAGCTGCAGTTTGGCAACTCCTAGTGTAGAAGAATTCACATGCTTTAGGTACAACTTTTAATAATGATTTACCTATTTCAGAGATGCCCTAAGGGGTGACATTAGCATTGGATTCATCCTTGGTCAGCGGCTCCCTTCAAGCCCATCACAAACAGTTCTGTGCAAAACTTTTTCTAATCCTGGAGATTTATCTATGAAATAGGCATTTTAGTGGGGTTGTATGCATTGACACTTTTGGGAGTCAATTTCCAACCTGGAACACTAATACAATCTTTCCAAAAATTCCATAGTATTGCCAAGTATTCAAATAAGGGGAGATGGCCAAGTTGTCATGGTGTTGGACTGGGGAATGAATGCACAAGGAGGGTCCACTGACTCCTCTCCATCTGATAGTGTTGCCCTGGGAGAACAGGGGGGTGGTGTTACTGCAGTATTTCTTTAAAAGACCCAGGAAATCCATGTGACATGCTGGGTCTGCATCTGCCCTCATGTGGCCTTTGAGCAAAGACTTCACAGAGAAGGGCCAGTGGTCTTCCAATGCACACAATGGTGTACACAACCTAAGAGCTGCTTCTAGTCTAAGTCTAACTACTGAGCAGTTCAATTTTTTTTTCATTTTACCTTAGGCCAATAGTCTCCCTTAAATAAATAAAAAAGAGCATAGTTACTCTTAGATTCATGTAGAAATTCAATAGTGAATATTTTACTCAATTTAAAAATATTATCATCATGACATTTTTTATGAGTGTATTGGCAAAGAGTGCAGATGTGGAACACAAACAGATCTGACCTGAGAATGAAGGGCAGATACTGGCCAGACCCTAAGGCTAGCCTATTTTCCCAGCACCTACAACACAGGACAGTGTATGTTATTGAAGAAACACTCAAAGTAAATCTACAATTTTATGTCTTTTAAGTGCTTCTTTATTGCATAATTTCCAATAGTAACTGTCTGTGTCAGTTTGGGCAAGTTTAATTTTACTGGGTCCTACATTCTCTTCTCTAAAATGGGAATATTTATAAATCCTTTCAGATTGAGAAGAAAAATAGACTTGTGTGTATAAGGCTAAATAATTTCCCCAAGAACTTCTCAGGGTCTTGGGAAGGTTCATTAAATGTCTGTCAAAAAACTGAACACAGTTCCACTTTTCCAAGGGCAAGCACTAGAAAAGTGAATATGGTTTAGAGCAGTTATAAAAATCTAGGAGGCCACCAGTTTCCTTGGTGAGACTCAGGATGAGTCACCAGCCCTCGCTGGGTATCTCCATGTTTGAAGGTGTGAGAATTGAGGGGTCTCAGGTATTGAGACCATATGTGCCACAATTAATGGGCCTGATGCTGGCATGACTGATAGCCTCGTGACTCCCTTGGTATCTTTGTTTTAAGTTCTGGAAAACCTAAAAGAGTGCCCTATCTCCTTCCCTACAGAAAAAGATTAAAAATGATAACATTAAAATGTTTCTCATGAAAGCCCCATTTCAGGGCTTTTTTTTTCAGGGCTAACTTTTGAAAGAGGTATAAAGTATACTTTGAAGCAATAATGGATGAAATAGCAGTTTGATATCTGCCATTTTCCCAAAGAGACCATTTAATCACTGGCAGTAGTTTCCACCCAAGAAATGTACCTCAAGGTGAAGCAGTGTCATTTTTACTTGATTTTATCTGAGGTACAAGATCAGATGTGTGGGCAAAGACTAAGATATTGTTTCACGTACTATAAAATTTAGTTATTTTTTAACTTTCTCTTCTTGCAATGGAAGGTCTTATACTAAAGGCAGCAGAGTATGCATAAAACATCATAAATGTGCCTAAGCTTAATTAAATTTCCCTAGATTTTATCTCCTTAATGCTACATAAGTTTGGAAAAAGAAATAGAGTAGCGATCTATATTTAGGTCTTAAGTTTTCCATATAGTTCACATCCCCAATATTAAATGTTATTTTAAAGCTATTTTTCACTTTTGCATTTAAAATTTGCAAGCCTAGGATGTTAACACAAGGTGATAAAATAATCTCAAAAACTTATATATCATAATCCATCAGAAGAATGAACCTTTTACTTACTTATGTGAGGGTAACAATTCTGGCAAGCATCCAGTCAAATTCAAACAAAATTTAGCAAACAAATGAATATCACTGATTTCAATTCCTTTGGCCAGAATATAATTAATGTAATTGTTACCAGTATAAACATTATAGTAATATTTCCCCCATAATTGTGAGAGGACAGGAATAATTAATAGCATAGAAAGTATGCTTTGGCATTTTTTAATGTATAAAGTCTATCCTGTATTATTACAGCAGTACATGCTTTCATATCATCATGCATTCATAATCTGGGTCAGTTGCTGCCATCTGCATGACAGCTCTGGAAATATGTGAGAAAATGTCTGCTACAAAGTCATTAAACCAGAAAAATTGTTCATATTTTACTTACATTTAAATAAATAAAATGACTAACAAGTAGGGAAAGAGCTAAGTTAAGAATAAGTTATTTGCAGTCTAAAAATTCAGCATTTCAAGACTCCTATCTAGGAGTTCACAAAATTTTTAATATAATTGACAAAAACTGGATCTAAGAAATTCCCCTTGATCTAAACAGAAACTATTTTGTTTTTTAAATGTTTTATCTCTGTGACTACACTACACATTAGCCATAAAAAACCCCAACAGGTTTTATTTCTTTTGTGAATATGTCATGCTAGAACTTTGGTTATAAAATATCAGCATTTGCTTCCTTAGCACTCTGCAAAATGGTGTACAGAAAAAAATGCTCACGTTTTATTTTGCTAACCTGACAGTGGAACTTAAAATACGAAAACTTCAAATCATCAAAAGCAAAAATAAAATGCACACACAGTCACTCCAATAAGTCCTACTATTCTTCAAAATTTATAAAATAAATTTTTATCAGCAGGTAATCAGAGTTCATCTGCAGATATGTTTTGCCAAAATGTTTGTTATTTAGATCCCTTGCAAACCTTAATGCAAAGGCTAAAGGAAAAGTTCAAAAGAGTAAAGATGAGGACCTGTGAAACCTACATTCACCTATATCCACAATCCTTTGTAAAGGCAAAAAAACTAAAGACGCAATATTCCTTCAGTGGCAATCCATTCTGAAGTCTGCAATGTGTTCCTCCAGGGTTTCTTGGAGGTGTGTTCCTGGAGATCCAGATAGGATGTCAATTGCATGGGAACCCATGGTTATAATTCAATGTACTAAAATGTGAAGCCGAGAGGGCTGGGGCAGTTAAATGAATGCCACTCCTCATAGCACATATATGCACCTCTGATGTTGCTGAAATCTGAGATAGTTTTCCCACAACATGGCCAGAAGATAATCCAAACCAGAGAGCTTTGCATCCTGCTGCTTCTCCAAGACTGAAGCACACCTCTTATTCAACTGCTATTGGGTTACCTAAAACAAATTAGATAAGTGAGCACTCAATACCCCATGCCCATCAAAGATAATCCTTCCTGCCTCCAGACCTTTGTCTGTATCATCGTATAGAGTTTAGCAGTTTGAACCTTTATCCATAACCAAACTCACCAAATAAGTTATTCAAATTCTTCTTTACACTTCTTGCTTTTAGGTTGCAAAGAAAAGATATCCTCATTTTGTATTTTGTAGAGTGGAAAAATCCCATAAGATTATGTACATTCAAGGTCCATCAGGTTAACTAACAGATGCTGATCATGCTTTGGTAATGGTGCTAAATTTTTTTTCTAATGAATGCTGATTAAAATCAGCCTGTGTCAAGATCAAATATTGCCTTTATTACTTTTTTAAATGTAGTTAACTTACATTTTTTAAATATGTTATTTTATAAAACTGCTATATTTACTGGAAACATATACCCACTAAAAACTTTACTGTTGTTTTTCCCATTTTTAAACACCCCAGGCACATTACTTAAAATCTAAGAAAATAGATCAGCAGTTTCTATTGTTTGATTTTACAGATTAGATAATCAACATACTGGCTAGAAGAGAAAAATAAAAGCTTAAGACTTTAACATGTCTTCACCATGAAAATATTTTCAAAGTAAATTATATTCTTTAACAGTATAGTCATCATGTCTGGTCTTTAGATAGAATCAGATATTTACCCAACTCCCAGATTCACTATTAACTGACACAGTGGCCTTCAGTTATGTGTTCTGCAATGTAATTGCTCTTTTGTTGGTATTCAAATACTGCAGCAAACCAAACAAAAGCCCTGTCTGTCCTCAAAGAGCTGTCCTAGAGGAGGGCTGGCACACTTTCTATATGTACTGGACAGCAAATATATTCACCTCTGCAGGCTTCATAATCACTGTCTCAAATACTCAACTCTGCCTTCACACTACAAAAGCAACATAGGCCATGCAATACATAAGCCAATGGGCACAGCTTTGTTCTGATAAATTTTATTTATGGACACTGAAATTTAGATTTCATATAATTTTCATGTGTTATGAAATATTATTTTCTTTTTTCAAACATTTAAAAATGTACAAGCCATTTTTAGCTCACAGGCCATATAAAAAGAGGCCAAAAGTGGGACTGGGCTGCTAAGCCATAGCTTGCTGATTCCTCTTCTAGAGGAAAGGACTGGACAAACAGGCAAATGAATAGTATGTCAGAAGGTGACATGTGCTGTGGAGAAAAGTAAATCAGTATAATGGAGAAAAGAGTGGAACAAGGAAGGTAGAAGGCTACTGTTTTACAGAGGACTATCAGGGGAGATATTTGAGAAGACAGTTGAAGAAGTGGAGGGAGCCCAGACTATGTGGGGGAACATTCTAGGAGGAGAGAGAGGTGAATGCAAGGGGGACCCAGGCCAATGCACAGAATGTGGCCTTTCTCTGACTGAGGTGCCAAGATGACACAAGGAACAAATGGCCAGATGCAACTTAAAGGAACCACTTTCACTGAAGTGATGAAAGGCAAAGCCAGCAGGACTTGTGACAAATAGGATGAAGGATGTGACATAAATAGAAATCAGTCTTTGGCTTGAAAAACCTGACTGAGTTGGTCATTTTCTGAGATGGGGAGAGCTGTCTCTGTGTTTCTTCATCTACTAAATGTAAAAACAGCACCTGCTTCCCTCAGCTGCAGTGAAGAGTGAATGAAATAGTGAACTGAATGGCATGGCCCAGTGCCCAGCATGTAGTTAACACTCAGGAAATGGTGCCTCGCTCTCCAGATTAGCATGCACCTGTATATGACCTAACAGTGATTATAGCCAAGTACTGGTCTAAATCTAGGATGTAATTCTCAAAAGCATCTTATTTCAGGAAGCTCATTCTCCATGCTCCACTCATTTTGGAGCCTATCTACACTAAAAGTTGGAAAAGATAGTTTAGGATTTATTTTTCTGTAAAATGTTGATTTTGCTGATTATATAGGGAAGTTCCATTGTTATTTTGGAATTTTGGTGGGTAAAGATTGCCAATATGCCAATATCAGCTCCACTCTCACATGGCAGGGTACCCTGAGTATTGTATGCTCTGGCTGTGGGAATGAGGGAAGACAAGACTTCAGCAGAAAGAAATCTCAGCTGAACCTGGAAAGTTAAGTGGAATTTGAGAAGAGAGAGGAGATGAAGAAGAAAGCAATGGGTCATGGAAACACATAACCTATTGGGTGAGTGGCAATGAAGACCCATCCCAAAATGCTTACGTTCTGTATTTTCTACCTGTTACCAATGGGGATCCATTAATGGTCTCTCATCAAGGAGGAACCTGAGCAGAAAGTTGGCTCTGGTGTCACAGAAGGCAGAGTATAAGCCAAATAAAGGTGAGAACAATGAGCAGTTGGGAAGGCCAGAGAAACCAGTGTTTCCCATATATAACTTGTCCATCAGAATCAACCTAGCAACTTTGTGAAAGTGTGATTTTCTAAGCCCCATCCCAGGCTTACTATACCAGCAAATCCTAGAGGTGGGGCTCAAAACAGTGTATTTTTAAAAAGTTCCCATGATGATTTTTCTTTAGCCACTGATACCACTAAATTATTATCACATAGTGGCAAAAGAGGATGAGGGTAGCCCAAGGCAGCAACCCAGGAGACAGAGAGAAAAGGATCCTTTAGAGAAGTCCATTGAGGACAAACCAGAAGGACTTGGTCATCTAAAATTTTGAGGTTGATGGAGAGGTTGAAGAAAGACCCTGTTGTTTTAAGTTCCTAATTCCTGCCTGTACTTGTCCAATGTAAAATACTGAAAACACTTAGATACTTAATGGTAACCTTGAAGAACAAAGTAAAGAGAATCAGGTGGGATGCTTGCAAAGAGCTACTAAAAATATACTTTCTGTAAAGCAGGATTTTCCAATCCCAGCACTACTGCCATTGGAGGCCAGGTAACTCTTTGTTTGGGGGGCTCTCCTGTGCACTGCAGGGTATTCAGCAGCAAGAGGCCATATCCTCCTCCTTCCCAACATGTGACAACAAAAAATGTCCCCAGACACTGTCAAATATCCCCTGGAGAGCACAATGCCCCTGGTTGAGAACTACTGATCTAAAGATATAGTTCTTCACTCTTAGTAGATATTGTAAAAATCACAAAATTAACAAATCTAAAGGTTCTTAAAATTCAATGTGGATTTTACTTCTATTTTCAAATAATAAAAAGCCCTGTCAAATGGTTGGCTTTGGTGCTAAGAGGACATTGGGCACTTGTGAGGAGCCTTAATATTGCACAGAGAATGCAGTAAAACTCAGAATTGAAAAAATGAAAATGGAGGTGGGATGGCAGAGAGAGTGTTATATTTTCCCATGAGAAGAAATTGCTGCACACTGTCTGGGTGCCTGGAAAACTACACAGGTAGAATAAACTCAATGCCAACCTTTTATAACCAGGAAAGACAAGATGACTGATTAGGGGATTGTCCCCTCTCATTTTCATATCTTCATCTTAAGGCTCATCTAAAATCTCAAGCTAACTGCTGACTCTTTTCATATTTGCATTTAAATGGACAATAAAATTCTGACATAGGTGACTTACTAATCATACTTTTTAACCCTTCCATGTTTTGATGCTCTTGTGTGTGAACTATCTAAGAAAAATGGAAACTATTTTGTTATATAGTTAATATCCTTCCTCTAGGGAGGCCATTGCTCTACTTTTATAGGTCTGCTGTCTCACCTGCAGTGTAAGGTCAGCATTGATTTTAAGAAAAAGAAATAGTTTCTGTGGGCACCAAGCTCTGCACAGAAGCCAGTCACAGCTCCACAAATGAATTTACTGTATCTGCATAAGATCCATAAAAGACAGAAAATGTTTTATGCCGTACAAGTCACACTGACTTGGATTAATAAAGGAAACAAAGTTTTATTACTTCAAGATTATTCTCAGGTGGTATATCACTAAAAAAAGCAGCTAAGTATCATGATATCTTAGGGAACTGCATTATGTTTCTACAACTTCCTGAAGTGCCACAAGAAATGTCACTACCATTGAGGATTTAGCTAGAGCAAACTCATATCCCTAGCACACAGACCCAAAATGCCCCTAAAGATTTGCTTCCTGAGAATGCCCTCTCTAACTGCACATTAATAGAAAGGGAGTGCTGTAGTAAGAGGCTACTCAGACACATCCTTTTCTGGAATATAGTTTGCTCACGCTCATGGTCTTGTTTCATATTTATCTGTAAAAATCAATACAAGTATAATCTACCAAAATGTTATTTTTTAGTTTACAAGAAATACAATGAAAGAAAATTTTATCAATGGTGGATAATGGTGGATAATGGTATCATTTTACATTGATACCATTTTATCAATGGTATCAATCTAAGTAAGACCCTAGATCATTGGTAACTAACCAAAATTTTTATTTAAGAAGGGGTTAGGGAAAATGACTGAAAGGGACCAGTGGGAACAGGACAATGGAATTGTATTAAGGCAGGGTTTGCTTAGCAAGCATGCTGGGTTTACATAGATTGGAAGTGAATTAGGATTGGCTTAGAGGAGGAGCCATAGAAATGATGGGAGTGTTAACCTCTTTCTTCCACCAACAATGACTCCATGAACTTCCACTGTCCTGAATATAAAATATTACATCAGACCATTTGTCTTAGTCACCTTGATAGCACTAACAAGGACAAATTAGTTAATAATTGAAGTTAATGTTGAAAATAGTCTTTATTTTGAAAATATGTTTTAAATAGGTAATAAGGATCTTAATCTGAATTAATATACTATCACAAATTCTGGGTATAATGTCAGCAAAAACTTACATTTCCTTTAAAATTTATTAAAATCATTATTTTATTTTTATAGTTTTGGTATAATGTCATGTTAATGTACATATAATTATTTATTTTATAAAATCATATTTATTATAATATCTTGCATACACGTTTATGAGAATTCACCTGCTTTTGACCTCAGTGGTTGGAAATAAATGATAACTCTGTTTAGTAACTCAAAATACTCTTAAAGGGAAAAACATAAGCAAGATGAGTAGCCATTCAAGACTTATATTTCTTAAAGAGCCAGAGCTCAGATAGCAACCAGAACTAAAAAGCCACTTCATTACAGTGCGTTTAACTCTAATAATCCCAGTATAGCCTGTTTTATTAGTTTTCACTAAAAAAAAATAGTTAATGAGTTATTCAGCAGGTTCTGGGACTACCAAGGCAAGCAAAAGCAGACATGCACTCTGACTTCACAACTGTCCCTTACACAGAAAGCTCTAAGTGTTACACATACACATACAAGCTGACCCTTGAACAGCATGAGTTTGAACTATGTGAGTCCACTTATGTGCAGATTGCTTTCAATAACTACTTATACTGCTTTCTACCATAGGTGGGAGTCCACAAATGAGTGGGAGAGGCATGACTGTATGTATCTATTTACACTGTTTTATATAGGGAACTTGAGCATCAACAGATTTTGCTACCCGCAGGGGACCTGGAACCAATCCCTCACAAAGACTGAGGGATGACTTAAATTTTGGGGGAGTCAAGTTATATGTGAATTTTTTACTGCACAATGGTGGTCAACTTGTTCAAGGATCAACTGTACACCATTTGATGTAAGATATAACCATCATAAATGCTCGGAGATAAAGCATTCTTTGAAGAAATGGTAGTGAACTAGAAAAGGCAGGAAGCACATTCTGTGAAGAGCACACCTTGCACCTGCAAATGCATCACACAGAGAGCCACTAAGAGCAGCAGAGATGGCAGAAGCAGGCAGGATGGAGG
>PVKM010014572.1:0-28863 GCA_004027735.1 Carollia perspicillata
GTGGGTTTTAATTTTCTCTGTTACAATGTTTAATTGACAAAAACAAAAGGAACACAGTCAAGGACTGATGCATGGCAGCAACGGGTCACAAAACCAAGATTTCTCCTTTTCTTCTTTTTTTCCCCTTCTGTTTTGTAACCATGGTAAAACAATAGAAGTGAACTTTCCCTGAACTTTTCTCTTTAAAGGCCTGGGTCCGCGTTGACCCAGCAGGGCAAGCTGGAACCTGATACTATCAAACCAAGGGCTGCTAAAGCAATCAGGTTCAACAACAACCATGTATGTTCTCTAATGTCATTTTGCCACAAAGCCAAAGCAAAAGCAAGCTATTTCTAGTAAAGAATGTCTTTCTATTGTGTCAAAGATTAAGTCAATGGTCTAAATGTGAATAAAACATGAACTAAATGGAAGACGGCAGAATTATATTATTGTTCTTTTATAATTATATCGATACCAAAGTCTATGTGTAGATAAGGCCCAATCCCAGAAAAATAAATGCTGTTAGATGAATTATTAATGAACAGATGATTTAAATCCTTACAGATTTAGATGATATTACAGTTAACTTATTCGTTTTACTAATTTCTGTGACAACCTGTTGTAAAAAGTAACACTGCTTAAGAAATTTTTTTCATATTCTTCTACTGAAAATTGGTATGAAGATATTAACGATTAAATACTCTAATCAAGATATTTGTTATTTCTATAACCACAGCAGGATAAATAGTGGATTAGATGGACTGTAGAAACATCATTCTCACCTCTTTCATTCAAAGGGTCACTAGTATTTGTTTTAAATCCAGTTTTCAAAAATGTGTAATTTTATAACAATTATTTTCTAAAAGACTGAGTGCAGAAACAAGAGATAACTATAATTTCTAATATTTGCAAATAAACGTTATAAAAGTAGTTTAAATTTAGTCTTTTTCCAACTCCTAATGTTCAACTACAATATTACAAAAATTGAATAAGGGTGATATAATAACGAGAAGTTATTCTATCGCTACTTGACACCTCAAAATGTCGATACAGCTACTCGAAATAAATCACACACATCACATATTAACCATGATTAGTTACTTTCAAATGCTGCCAACGATATTTAAATAGATGCTCAGTTACATTATTTCCTTTGAATATTATCTCCTATGAGCTTTACAGTACATTTTCAATGGTTTCACTACTAGCAGTGTGGCGTGTGGATGAGGTCTTTGTTATAGTAATAATACGTCTCAACTTACCAATGAGAAGGAATCACAATTGCACCCAACACATAAGAGGAGTTGAAAAAAAATATTAACTGAATGAAGAATTAGGGAGAGGCTCAGAAAATTTAGGGCATTAGCTACTGTAAAAACAGTGGTCCTAAATGGTAATTTTCCAAAATATTATAAGATAATCCATTTGAAACGTAAAACAATGTTTAAAACAAGATTTTCTTTTTCATACTAAAAGTAGGTCAAGTCAGTTGATTAGTGGAGATTTACTTGTGTAGGTGTTGGTATAGGTGTTTAGACACATACCATTTAGCACATTTCAGAGACGGTCGGAATAAATGCAAACAATAAAAGACCTGTTCTAATTTATTAAATATATACAAGATTCCTAATAAAAAAAGAGCTTTAACATTTTCACCCAAGTCTCCTTAAACTGACTTTCCAAGTACTAATATAAATAATATTACTAAAAATGTAGGTTTCATTCTATCTTGATTTACACTTTTTTTGGTTAACCCTCATCCAAGGATATGCTTTTATTGATTGTAGAAAAAGAGGAAGAGAGAGAAAGAGAAACATCAATCAGTTGCTTCCCACACGTGCCCCAACTGGGGATGAACCTGTAACCTAGATATTTTGCATCTGACAGAGAATTGAACCCGCAACCTTTTGGTGTACAAGATGGCACTCTAACCAACTGAGCCACCAAGCCACAGCAAATCTAACTTGATTTTCAAGAAGCCTGTCTTCAATACTCATAACAACCATACAGGCCATCGATAAGGGAGAGTAAAGTTTTTAATGTGTACCGTAAAATAGAAAGGAGGCGAAGAAGACCATAGCACTGAGAAATAAAATACTCAGAGAGACTACTGGCTTAACCATTCATTGCTCTAACTATTGAGGTCTGGATCATGGGTACATTGACTCTCTTTCTTCCCAGGCTGATAACAGTGGGAATTAATAGTCTGTTTTCTGATGAAGAAAGGAAAGCTGGCATAGGCAGAACACCCACTGTGTAACAGATTGGTAGTATATCTCATCTCATTTAAATCCCAACAATCCTAGAAGGCAAATATTATGATCTCCATTTCTCAGATGAGGAGATTAGAGCTGACTGACCCAATGGCATGACTCATGAAGTTCAGATACTTGTGTCAGAGTCATGTATCTCTGACTTCAAAACCTGTACTTATTCCATTATAACATGGTCGCCTCTGAATAATAAAGACAATAGAAAACTGAGCCATGGATCAAAAGACAGAGCTGTTGCAAATTAGATGTGCGACCTTGGTAAGACACTTAGCCTTTTGGAAGCCACATCTTCCCTTCTCTGACATGTTCAAGGAGTGCTATGGTGGATAAAATTTTAAAATCTGAAATAAGGTAGCCAAAGAAGCTAATATTAGCCTAAGGTGGATATTAAGAAGATTGTGAACAGCAAAAGCAAAGGAAAAAGGTAATTCAGTGTATTCTGTGATTTGCAAGAGTGTGTTCTTCCAATCTGAGAATGTAATCGCCTGTATTTGTCCTTATCTTCATACCATTTCTACTTTTAATGTTACTATTCTTCCTCTTGCCTTGCTTGATTTCACTAATTCAAAACAGAATACAGGAATATCAATAGCTGTTAATACCCATCTGCTGGTGGATACAGAGTATAAAAGTAATGATTATATTCTAATAAGAAAAAATCAAACAGACTATATAAATTATAAGGTGACTTTCAGTTTAGCAAGAGAATTAGAATAAAAATGCTTTGGTCATTTTTTTTTCTGAAAAAGTAGCCAAAATTTTAGTTCTTAGAATGAAAAGTTTGTAAGCCCCAATAATTTCTAGATCAGTTTAGGGGTGAAATTGATTTCTAATTCATTAATAACGCAGACTTGTGAGAAATTACAAATGGTGTTCTGTCTTTTCTTTTGAGTTTTAAATCCACTTTCCTTTGGTATACTGAACATTTGAATATTTCAAAAGCATGTCAAATTCAATGTCAAAAACAAACTTATCTTTCACCCCAAACATGCATCACATCATCAGTTGTATTCCATGTATCTGTTAATAAGCCTCCATGCACACAATCCCCAAGGCCTGCCTCAGGTGTCATCTCAAATCCTTTCTCTCCTTTCGTGCACCTTCTGCTCCTCAACTCAGCCGTCACCAGCTCCTATTGATTCTGCCCGTGATATCTCTCAACTCACTCTCCTCTCCCTTTACCTTGCTCCTGCCTTATCTGAGGTCATTTCCCTTCTGATCCTGTAGTATGCTGCTGACCTAAGTGGTCTGCATAGAAATAACATTCCAGCACCTCAGTGCATTTTGTAATCTTCCAAAGCTCACCAGATTTCTTACTGTAACATGCCAGACCCTCCAAGGTCTAATGCTTCAATGCCTTTCCAGTATAATTTCTCAGAATTTTCCCACCCTCTGCCCGTAGTTGGTGCCTAATGACTTTCACATATTCATACTTTACCGATGCTAATCCTTCTGCCCAGAATGCCTTTCCCTCCATTGTCCATGGGAGAGACCCTAAGCCAATCCATATGAATTCCTTTCCTAAGCCCCCAGTACACGTGGCTCACCAGCTCCCATCCATTTGCATAAGACCATGGACTATATTATAATATCACGTCATTACAAAAATTTATATATCACTTCTGTGTAGGTACTCAAAGCTTTTAAAAGCAATAATGATGTTGTATTCATTTCTACTTCTCCAGAATTCAGCACTCTGGTTAACTAGGAGAAAATTAATAGATATTTGTTGGATGAATCAGCTAAAGAAGTAAAAAATAATAATTTTCAGAAAAAGGCTATACATGCATTTGACTATCAGAAGATACTAAAATACAGAAATTACCTTTCTGAAAAATAAACACCCTGCATTAAATTAAGAGATATAATATAAAATGTTAAGGGATTCGTCCAAATAGACTGTTTTTATTGAATAATCAATTATATTTCATAAACACCTACAAAAGTTAAAATACAAAATAAATCAAAGAATGTGGAATTTTCTGCACTACAAAATTTTAGTTTAAAGTGCTTTTAAGTGTCAATCAAATAATACAAAATATGAAGTCATCATTGCCCTTTAAAATCCTTTCAACAAGAATTCCCTAATTGTACTTTCACTTTATCTCACTGTACCAGTAAGTAAATAAATTAACAAAATAGCTTTTATCACATAGAATAACCTTTTAACTGAGGGATTATCTCTGGTTTATTTTTCATTTCTTTCACTGCAGATAGCAGTTCATGCCTCATTGATTGGTTTGCCAGGGTGGTGACCAGAAATGAAAACACAGTCTCTCGATATTGTAGGGACATGAATGTGTAATCACACACACACATTCATCCCATGTCTTTATGCCTGGCATTTAGTTTTCAAGAAACCAAGAGTCAAGAATTATACATATTTCATTTCTGCTAGCCCATGCTCAGATATAACTCTATTTCTTAGATTTATTTCTCATTTATACTTTTTAATGCTTCTTCATTAATGCAATTTAGCAGCTAAGTTTTTATCATAATTCAAGCTATGCATTTCATGACAACTTTCAGGGAAAGAGAAATACAAAGTCAATGAAAAACAATGCAGTTTTCTTCAGCCTCCTGCCATTTCCGGGCAGCCTCCGTTTTGATATAACCATGGAGGGCACACCTAGCATTTGGGGCCTGCGGTATCGATCAGTCAGCTCATCATTTCCAGTCCAGTCTTCAGCTCTAACATTCCTTTCCTTTCTTCAGCCCAAAATCTCTACAATTATTAGTCCAAAACTATTTAAACAAAAGAAATCACAGAAATCAAGTATGACAATAAGTATTAACTAGAGTAACCAGACCCAGAGAGGGCAAGTAGTCATTTTGACCTGGTCTGTTGCTACTCAGGACTGTTGAATCCTGTGTTTGATGTTTCAAAAAAAAAATCATTGGTCACCTAGTGTATACCAAAAAAAGAATAAACACAGGCTTAAGGGTTCAAAATCCCAATCCAAAGAAGAGGAAAGAAGTGATACGGTCCCATATGGAAAATAAAAGCTTTGAAAGGACATTAGCACAAAATAGGAACCTTAAAACATGTAATAACGGGTAACCAGATAAAAGATCAAATGTTGTCCTTTCACTTCTGAGATCAAACAAAAAGGGAAGAATATTTTGGCCAAACATATGGAAGGGCCAGTTGAAAGTCAGAGGTAAAAAGTTACCCTCTTGGATTCTTGCCCCTTCAGAGATCAAGCAGAAGTCGAACAACTTACTCTACTTATCAGGGATACGGTAAAACAAACGTTGGCATTTGGTGCACGTTTTAGCTCGCTCACAACGGTGGCCTCTTCCCAATCCGAGATTCTACTATGCCCTTCACTGTAATACACTCTCCATCACCTAGTCTAGTTGGTTACGCATTTAACTATATGGTTTTTTTTTCATTTCATTTGCTATGTCATTAAAGTGGTACTTATATCTTTAGGCTTTTAGGTTATGCCGATAACTGGCTGTTCTGTCAACACTCCCAACTACCATACCACTGTATGCTTTTGGAATAAAGATCACCAAGCAAGATGATTTTGAGTAATAGCCAAAGCGAGCTCTAGGAAAATTATAACTTGGTAGTCCTCGCATCCCCACTTTTAGTGGAGCTTTCTTTCCTGTTAGTGCTCTTACTCCTCCCATTGATATTTCAACCCATCACCTCGACCATCCCCACTTTTCATTGTTTTGCTTTCAAGAATCAACTAAACCCTGCAAGAATTTAACTGATAATTAAGGTTAAGGTTAAAAGCTTCGATTATGAGTATTTGCATTTAAAAGAAGCTCCTTCTATGTGAACGCAACCTCTGGTGTTATTTCTTTAGAAAAATTAATGAAGCCTTTGCAGGCCACCTTTGAAAGGGTGCCTTTGACCTAATATAAAAATGGCTGATTGCACGAAAGGGTTTGCTGTTCAAGGAACATCAGAGCTCCCACATCTTCTTACAGCATCCCCAAGCCTGCTCTTTCGGATGTTTGGCCCCTTTACCAACTTTCTACCCCAAATTCTCACCACATGATTACATTTGAGCTTATAGCACTCATGCTTATTTAATAAACACAAAAATGCTATTTGTTGCACTGGAGCCAAAAGAATAGAGTGTTGTCCAGAAGCTGAACCTGCCTGATGTTTTCTGCCCTGTCCTCATGGCCTCCATGCTTTGCGTGCGTTATGCTATTACCAATATTTTTCTCTTGGGTGGTGGAGGGAGTAACATCTCTCCTTCCATCAACAATGGATTAGAAAGTGACCACCTCAAGAAGATTCGCTGAATTATATTGACTGTTTCGATCTTATTCTTATACGTGCTTTTTCTGTTTATTCATTCATTCAACATGGCAGAAAGTTTGTTATGTGCTAGGGAAGGTATTGGGTGGAGAAAGACAAAAATATAGATGAATAGACTATTAAAACAGTGCCTTTAGATTCCTACAGCGATTTCCAACCAGTGTGCCACAAGAATTTTTAAAACATGCAATACCTGCTTATTTACTCAGGGGCACTGTCTTCTTTTCCCTTAGATTGTCTAATTAAAGCAAAGACAACAGCCAACACAATAATAGTAGTCCCATGTGAATGCCCACTCTTGAACCATAAATATATAGAGAGCTGCATTTTATTGGTCATATTACATAAAAAGGTTCAGTTTGATGGGTTAATTCTTGGTAACATAAATCTTTTTTTCCCAAAAAATCTTTATATACAAGTATAGGCACCTGACTTTTTAAAAAGTCACTTTAAAGCAAAAACGGTAGGTAATTACAATTATTTTTTTTGTAAATCACTCATAATTATACCTGTATTTTTGTCAGATTTGCAAAAACTATATTCTTGATATGTTACAGAATTTTAATAATTAGTTTGTATGTGCCATGATATAAAAAAAAAAGGTTGGAAATTGCTGGATTAGTAGGACAAAGAAGACTTCTCTAAGAAGGTGATGCTTGACTATTAAGAAGTTACCAGCTATGGGAAAATAATTCTAGGCAAATGGAGAGTAAATACAAAGGACCTAACGTGGAAAGAACTTTGGTCCGATCGGGAAACCCAAGGAAAGCCAGCATGGCTGGATTTCGGGATGGAAGGAGGAGGAAGAAAAGTGATGATAACCTCCGAGAGGCTGGCAGCATAAAAAGTTCAGGTTTCTATTGACTTATCAATAATATTTATTTCTATGCTGTCTTATTGTCTTAAATCTTTTTCTCTGCACGGTATGCTCTTCCCTTCTTCAAATATGATATATTCTCTCTCTCAGGCGAGAGACACTTTGCTGCCCTATTTTCAGCCATAATGTCTAGTCCAAGGCTCAGCTCATAATCATGTGTAACAAATGTGTTTGACTAAGTAAATTAAATGTGATATAAATGGAAACCATTCATTTAAAATTCTGCAGCACTCCACAGTGTTTAAGTTTTCAGATTCTATAACGATGACTATCTGTATTTTAATGAAATATTAATCCCTTTGCCTGCTAACTGGTTTTTGATGTAAGGGCTACACTGCAGGCAAAGGTGCATTTTACAAATGTCTACACTCAGTCTTACTTTGTCAGTGCTTTGCTATCCACATAAAAGATCAAGATCAACGTAAAGCTAATAAAATGATACATAATAGCACACAGCTATGCTCTCTGTACTTTCCTTATCACTTCAGAGATGTCTTTATCGAAAGGTTCCTGCACTAGTAAGTTCATATGCGGTAGTGGTCCCCACACCTGCCAAAAAGTTCTTACACTCAGATAAAGGTGTTATCAGACACTAAAAGCAAAATGTAAATCTACTTGATGAAAAGCATTCCTCTTGATGATCCACAGCTATTTCCTGTTATAAACAGTGTTCAGCAAACAATAATAGCATTGGTTCAACAAAACGAGAAAAAGAACCTACAGATATTTAAGAAGCAAATCCAGCACTAATCCTCTATGTGAAGCAAGTAAAAATCTACTTCTAAGTATGCAAGTGATAAAATATGATTTTACTGTAGTAGCAATCAATGTTCAGGTATTACACCTGGTGCCCTCATAATACATTTACTTAACATCACAGTAAATTCTCGCATTGTTTCCCCAACTAGGAGGACAACCACCTAACTATATAATATCAAGCAGACATTTGGTTCCACTGATGTGAACAGCCAAGAGATTAATGCTGACAGAGCTAAATTACACAAGAGTCAAGAAATGTGATCCAACAATACAGTTGTAATTATCACTAGGGGTGGTAAAGGATGAACATATTTTCATCTACTAAGGACTCTGGATTAAAGGGCCAAACCCTTAAATGCCACTCTTACTCATTTGGTAACCAGGGATATTTCAAATTCTATAATTATATGACTTGCATACATTAAACACTGCTTAGTATTAGAGGCTTCTGTTAGCGATGTTATAATTAAGGGTCAATCTCTATTTTTTATGTACAGCCACCAAGTCATATGAAAGCTAAAGAACTACTTATCATTTAATTTGGTTTCACTAAACTGCAGTACAATGAATTCTTTTTTAACTTAGATGGTTCTTTTTTGATATATAATAAATAGAAATTCCAATAGCATTTTTCTTCTTTAAAGTTTTGTTAGAAAAATATATATAATATCTATTTTAAAAGTAAGGTTTTATTTTTTATCTTTATTGTATTTTTCCCATTACTCTTTAGTCTCTTCGTACCCGCCTCTCCGCTGCCATCACCACACTGTCGTCCGTGTCCATGAGTCCTTTTTCCTTTTTGCTCAAGTCCCACACCCTCTAACTTCCCCCCACATACACACTGCTAGATGAAAGTTCTTAACAGTATATTAAAGCATTTTCTTCTTGAGGAGTATAATATAGAAACTTAGCATTATTAATGTATACCTGAATGTTTTCATAATCCCCTTGAACAGTGTATCTACTCATGACGATTATTACAGGAATAAAGTTAGAAGATAGGCTTTTAACCAATTTTAAGTCTATACCTTTAAGTTATTTCACTCCAGTATATAGATAATTATTTAAATAATGTATGCATTAGAGAGGACTGTTCCTTAGCCGTACGCCACCAGCACACGCGAAGCCCTGTAGTGAGTTTCCGTGTTATACACAGGTAACACAGTCAGGGAGAAACTGATAAAACCACCCACCTTTCAGTTTGCCTTAGTGACACACTGGATGATATTAAGGAGTTCAATACGCAGTGTTTTCTCCTAATCACACCAAATTCCCCTACCTTGAAGTTTGTTGAGCCTTTTGATGAATGTAGGTTTTTCTATGAGATTTTATATTTTGGGGTGGAGATTTGGATTGCTTGGTTTCTCTATTTCAAGACAAACACAATTCATAACAAGACTTTCTCTTTTCATGACTAGGCGATGGAGTCCCTCATATGCAAAATTCCACTGGTTTCCCAGTTGCAGCTTCTGGTGACTAAATCATGTTCAGCACAAAGCAATCCTTTATTTATAGTTTTTTGATAAGAAATGGATTAAATAGGTTGAAAATTGAATGGGGGGATATGCCTAGGTAATAATACATGAATAATATCATTATAGGAAGCATGGTTTATAGCGATGTAGAAATTTTTATTCCTTTAAAATAATCCCCAAGCAGACACACGTCGTGTTCTCATTTATTATTTGACCTCCATGGAAACACTAGTTCTAAGCTGATGAGAAACTGAAAGGCTGGTCACAGAATATCACTGAGTTTCACAAGATGAGGACAGAAGTCTGGATTTTGAGAAAGGAGTTATAGGTTTCAGCGCTTGCTTGTCAGCATCTGAAAGTTCTGGGGCTCAGTGTCTACATCCATCATCAAGTGAGGTTTAAACATAACACTGGTTTTATCCAAATAACTAGAGTGAAATTGGGGGGCGTGAGCAGAGAGAACAGACGACTCCTGATCACCCCTCCCTGGACACTCAGCAGCTAAGGTTTGGGGTAGAATAAGTGTTAGTTGAATATTTTGTGATGGAATGACACAGTATCAATCATCTAAACGCTCTGTAAATGGGAAGAGCAGAACGGGCTGGGAGTTCCCAGCTTTGTTTTAATCTTTTTCCATGTATTATGTTATCACAATCAGGGAACAGGAACGCATTTATCTATCCTAAATAAAATGAAAGCTCCTGAAATGTGTCTCAGTAAAGTGGGTAACCCGCATATTTGCTGTCATGTTGTGAGATATTTCATAAGTTCAGACAGCACAAATATATACATATCTGAGCAATAATGCCAAAAAGCTCTTTGACATGGACTTGCATTTGACACAGTAAGTAAATTTGGTTGTAATCATTACCGAAAAGAAGATTCTAATATTGTTTTTTATAAAATATGGCAGATAAACTTTAGTAAGGTATATTTGTTTAAAATTCATTTTCTAACCTAGTATCAGTCTTCTTCTGTTCCTTAACAATTTAAATGACAGGTTATTATTTTCCATGTTCATTTTTACTTTCCTTTCAGAATATTTTGATGGGTAACAACAACTCTTAGATTAGACTGAAGCGTCCTTTCAGTATTAAAAACAATCTCCATGCATTCACTCAAACGTAAGATAGGCAGAAATATAAATTTCTATCTAATGTGAACCATTTCAAACATTTTAATTTTCAGTGTAATGGCAGCAAATATAGAAAGATTTATATCATCAAAAATTAAGGGATAATGATTATACGTATCGTATTCAACTCGAGTGAAAAGTAATTTGAAAACCCTCTCCTAAATGTATTGAAAACAGTTTTCTATACTTGGACAATTCTATCTGGTCATTCTCAAAGAGGCAAAACTTTTTGCTAAACAGTCTTATTCTCTGTGGGCCAATATAACTCATTTACAATAATTAAAACCAATATACTCAATGCATTCCAATTTAAAATTAAACTACTCCAACTAAACAACAGAAAGGCTTGAAATAATATAAAGTAAACTAAAACTTGTCTGTAACTTGTTCAGAAGGAGCTGGACGCACTCCTAAAAAGCTGCAGAGACACCATGTACCTTTTCTTATTGTCCTATTTTTCACACACAGCAAAGTAGATGCATCACTTGAGTCAGTTTAATGAAGATTATTTTTATCAAACAACATACAGGAAATTAATTTTATGTTTAATAACAAATGCAACAACTATATTATGCCTACAGTTTTATAGAGATAAAAATTATAAAGACATTTGCTACTAAAATTCTATGTTTTGTTGCCATTTTAAGTTTTAAAAGAAAGTTCCAATGAATTCCAATTAAGACCACACTTGTGGAATAAAAATCTTAAAACACTCATCTTATAAATTTTTCTTCATCAGTGAATCTTAATGTTGTAATAAAGGTCAATTGCAACTAACTATAACTCCAAGATTTACAAAGGAACAGTTGTCTCCAACTGCAAATGGAAAACCTCTAAACAAGAGATAACACAATCATCACAGAATACGGTGAGTGACAGAAATGTATGGAGTCTGTGCACAGGTTCCAACGCATCCCGTAGTCAAATCAAACACGGGAAACTATTGAAAAACAAACATTTTGAAAGTAATTGCTCTAAAAATGAAATTAGTATAACAAAAAAAAAACTTGAAAAGTTTCCAGAAAAACCATAATAAGAGGGTTATCTCCCAAAACCACACTTATACATAGATATCCTTATTACTACAGCTCTAACTAGGCTTTACGAAGGTGAAGCCACAGGTTCAGCTGAGTTTCGAAAAGATGAAAAGAGAGAGGAAATAAATGTGATTTGACTTGAATACAAAATCCTAGTTTTAAAATACATCTTAGAAAGCCTAATTTGCTTCAAGCTTTAGTCCCCCCCTTCTTTGAGCCTATTGTGATATCTTACTTTTACTATTAAAGTAAAATACTTTGCTTATTAACTCTTAGGAAAGAGTTATAGTTATTTATATATTTATAAATATTTACATATATACATATATATATAACTTAGACATCCAATTTTGGCAATAAGTGACAATTTATAACTCTACATTAAATTACATATGTAATGTGTAACACTACAACAAATTTAAAGTCAGTTAAATCTTCTGTCTTCTAAAATATTTTTGAATACTTGTTTTCCTTGGAAATACTTTGCTATCTAATTTGCACATATAAATTTGACTTTTGTTAGTAGGTATCCTTGGAATAATAAAGTGAGCCCAGTTCATCACCATATTTAAGATGGTAACAATCACCGAAAATAAAATAAAAGTGTGGTATATTTTGTTCGGATATTGCTCTAAAATAAAGAATATTGTATTTGGAAAGAAATTACTAATTAAAGACTTAAGGAAAACATAGTTGCATGTGATTGATCATTAGAAAGTTGTATGGCTTATAAGACACTGGATTATATGTTTTGGACAGGCATACATAGATATACTTTGCTCCATTAAGTTGTGTATTTGCTATATGGTTTGCATTATAGTATTTATCTTTCTGGATAATGAATCCCTTTGAGAACATGTTGAAGGTTATGGACCCTTACAATCAGTAAAATGAACACATGGTCATATACCCAAAACCGGGCATCCAGTTTCAAAGTCTTCCCAGATACCCCAGATACTACCTCAACTGTAGTCTGGGACTCTTACTCCGTGTTTCAATGGCTCTTCTTCTTAATGCGTTACACTCCTGCATACCTAGGAAGACCTTAGGTGAATAAACTACATTTTCCTCAGCTTTATTACATACACATTGCATAAGTTTGACGTGTACAACTTAATGAATTGATATATATATATATATCCATCATGAAATGATTGCCACAATAATGCTCATAACACCTTCACTTCCTCAGATAGTTACCTCTGTGCGTGTTTCTGTGTGTGAAGTGAGAACATCTACGACCTATGCTCCCAGCAATTTTCAAGCATGCAGCACTAACTGTACTGACAACAGTCACCATGCTGTACCTCAGATCCCCAAAATGTACTCATCTTACAACTAGAAGTTTCATACATTGCATTTTGAAACTATGTAAGTCCGTCTTGCTTAAGAGGAAAAAGTAACTTGTGGCATTATGGTGAACAAACTCGCTAATTTAAAGATGGATTTAGTTGGAACAACTGATGAGTACTAAAAAGTAAGCTCACTGTGATATAACAAGAAAATACTTTAAATGGAGGAAATGTATGTTTGGAGTTCTAAATGGTAAACCATGTGAGCATTTTCTAACTAAATTAGAAAAAATTCTAATTCAAAAGGTAGACGCCTTACAGAAAAGTAAAATGTCATTTATCATCTTATGTACAGTTGATGGAAACCTATATTTAAGTTAAAGGTATTAAAGCGAATTAAGGAAGTAACTATTCCACAGGAGTATATACTATTTCAGTCTAATTTTTGTATGCAATTCTCTTTATTAAATATCATGTATGAAATAGTCTTATTTATCATCTTATCTCATTAGCTATTGTCTGGAGAGGCTATTTTGAAAAAGAAAAAATGGTTAGGAAGACTTTATTTTGGTCAAATTAGATTTGATACTGTAAATGTTTACATACTACAATCTTATATTAAACAACTCTTTAGCTCTAGTGTATTTTTCATGAAGTTTTTAATAACTTTCTTGTAATTAAAAATAGCATATAATAGCAGAGACAAACAGGAATTAAGAGTAATCAAACTTAGTGAAATGTTTACAAAATAAAAAGATCTGTGCATACTTTGTTAGGGAGTTATCAAGTGATAGGCTGTTTTCTATAAAATAATGCTTATTATTAAGATATAAACTAAGCTCTGTATCTCGTTTTCTGCATTTGTAAAATGTATTGCTTGAGAAACAAGTCTTCAAAAAACAAGGCCTAAAAAAAATCTACCACTCAGGGTGCCTTTGAGGATATTTAATTAAAATCTAATCCTGCATTCATTAAGGCTCACATAAATTAAGCTGTCATTCATAAGATTTATGGATTCTCATTTGCATATTGCATACAATTCATCAATTACTCAAGTATGAAAGGAGCACATTTCCCTTGGAGCTGCCTGCTACCCTGCCAACATTTGAAATGAGGGAAAGAGCAAGACTGTCAGGCATTCACACAAACTTTCTTCCAAATGTCTGCTCCTTGATTAATCTAATTTTCTAGATATTCCCTACAAGATACACCAACAGCCCTGGCACACATTTCTATTATTTCTCCTGTCTTCATCACCGAAACCTTCTAGTCTTTGAATGCTTCTTCATGTCTGAGTGGTTATTATTTGTTTGCTAATGATATGGCATTGATGATCCCTTTTTACTAAAATCCGTTTGATGCATACAAGTGAAGTACAAAGAGGCAAGCTACACATTTGTTTATTTTTAATGTTAGTATTTTGCTATCAGTGATTAGCCTATTTCTTACGTAATAAGAAGTTGAAAATGAGGAAATAAAAGGGAAAGAGAGTGTTGTTCTGCAACGTAGTCAGCATAAACTCCTAGCTTTTCAGAGAATCTTAGCATCTCAGAAGAATCTAAAACAAAGCCACATAATAAATCGTTGATCTATTTTTAACATAAAAAGAGAATTGACTCAATCAGCCACAGGTATATGCTATTGCACTTCTTACAGTTCTAAGCAAAGTAGTAACCCAGATTAGTTTGTTTTCATTGTGCATAAAGCATACTGTGTTAATTCACTTGTCTTCTCTGGGGAGTAGATCTTAATTTCAGTGGCACAACTTGGAAGTAACAGTCCCTTCCAAGGCCCACTCTGGAAATCTTCCAACAGGCATGTGATCGGGTGTGGAATGTAATGCAAAACACTCCTTATATCCAGCACTTCTACAATTAAAATATATAAATGTATCAGTACTTTCAGAAATAAGTGCTCCTGTAAATACAGTCTCTTTTATGTCCATTAATTGAAAAAACAGGAAGGGGGACCTTTCACGAGGCATTAATTTTCCACGTCATACATCTCCACTCCAGGACAAAAACATTCAATTCAATTTCAGTATTTAGAAGATTTTATTTGGTAACATGACAGCTTTTGTCTTACTGTGTAATACTTGACTAAAGTATGATCATATCTATTTAGAAACATTTGCATATGTAGAACCCAAAGCTAGAATTCCCTAAATTAAAACTTAAACATCAAAGGTTAAATGTTGAATTATGACGAGAAACCTCTAGCTGATGTCGTTAGCAAGGAGTCTAAGAAATGAGTAAATGACTCTAAGTACCATATCAACATAATTGTAAATATATTTACTTGATAAAAACTGTGCTTCAAAAGAGAAAAATAATGTATGCAGCAATAAAAATAATTGTCACTAACCCTTTACAAATACATTTAACATGAAAGAAATAAATGCCTCTATAAATTTAATCAGAAAGATGAAATCATTAGCATGCTCAATTTATAAAGTGACTTGCAAGACTGAAAGCAAACAACAGACCAGCTCATGCTTTTTATTCATTCAAGTTGGATGTTTCATCATAATTTTCAAAGATCCATGCCTGAGACACTCCTTGAGTGTATTGTATGCCTTTTAACTCTTGCATTCTCTACATTTCAGTTTTCTCAGCATGCGCTGTCTACTTATTCTAGCCAAGTAATGTGTAATAGAAAAAGAATTGCCCTTGTCTACAATAATAAAGCTTACTTTTTTCTTCAATAAAAACCACCTGTTCAGGTTTGTTTTGTTACTGAGATTCTTAAACTACATAAATTAAATATGATAATCAGCTATCTGAATCAATTCAATAGAAAGTAAATAAAAATCATAAGAAAGGGTTTAGTTCTGCTATTTTATTCTATTAAATCATCTACCTCAGATTGATTAAGAAATTCTGAGTAAGAGAACACAAAAAATCTAAGAGTGAGGGAAAGAAGGGGAAGAGATTCAACAGATTACCTAGGGCACTTCACTTAAATTGGAGATTTGCGTTAAACATTTGTGCAGATGAAGTGAAATTGTTTCATGTCCCAGAGTGAAAATTTGGTTAGAATAAATTATTCCCAAATGAATGTGCTTTTTTTATGTTTCATAACCCTGTTTTGATTAATAACCAGGTCTAAACTGACACTTCTGAACCAAATTCCACATTCTGGGCCACAGAAAATACTGATAGATTAGAATGTCAAGAATAACAGAGAAAAATCTAGGTTGCACAAAATTTAATTTCAAGCATACACTTTTAAGAGATAATTATTTCGAAATCACAAGCAATAATGATTAAATAAGTGGACACGGCTCTTCTTTTGGAAAATTAAATATTTCTCCAGGAAGGAAAGCATCAACATGGCAATGACCTTGACAAGAATCTCAGTGATGATGGTCCATCACTAGTGATCAGGATTAATGACCATAAAATGAAGATATCACAAAATTATTCCCATGCTGGCACACTGTTCTTTATGTTACATCACTTAATAGTATTTAAATATTTCTTGGGACTTACAGAATTTAAGCAAAACAATAAAACACAAAGAGAGTTTTAGGGACAACGGAGTGAAACTGCCTTAGCACCTGTTGACAATAAAATAAGCACGTGCAAATTCAATAGTGTATTTATAAAAGTTGATGAGGTTTTCAGTCATGCTAGAAGAACACTGGGTAATTAGTAATATTCAACATACAACAAAAATTATAAACTTTCCAAAATTGTTTATAACAAGATTTTAAAGCAGATTAAACCTGATGGATAGCTGGGTTGCAGAAACATACACTATTAATTCCAATTTCATGTAAAAATGTGCTTATTTAGCAATGTATCCTAAATAGAATAATATGAAATAAACATTTCATTGCTGGTCCTCTTGAAAATTGCCCTACCAAATTACTCTAGATATGCGCATTATTTCTATAAATGGACATATAAAATCAAAGATATTCCTTATGGTATAATGAGGGTTGATCACCTTGAGTAATTTTATAATAAGAAAAATAAAGCAACCCAACGGTCTAAAAGTTCCAAGGAAGGTCAATAGTCATTATCAGGGGCTGCAAACTATTCTATTCTCCACAAACCTGTTCTCCAAGAGGAATCAAGTATATTTACACATCTATTTCTCCTAGGTTTAAAGCTAAGTACATAGAAGCAATAGAAAGTTGTGTAAAACATATGTTTTCAATCACATGCAGAACCAATCCCTTCATTCTCAATATACTTGTAATAAGCATAAGGTTCGTGCATACAAAGTCAAAAAATCCATTCAATCAAGAAATGTTTACTTCTCTTGCACAAGGCTGTCTAATTTAAGTTTGTCCCTTTCATATATTATGTTTGTGTATTTGCGTATGTATATAAGGGTGTTATAGAATAGCCATCTTAGCTAATTTTCATAATTGTAACATTAACATTCAAGTAATAAACACTCGTGTCAGAATCATTTGGTTTAAAATATTGGGAAGTTATGAAAATAAATGCTCCATTCAACTGGATGCCCTTTTATAAGAAACTTAGCCCTGAAGTCCCCAAAATTACTTTCATGTAAAGAGAAAAATACATGGATTAAATTTTTCAAGGGTTATGGTAAGAAAGAAATAAAATAGTTATATTTAATCTTTATAATATAAGGGTTCTTCTGAGATAACTTTGATACTCTTTTTTTTAATGCTGTCTCCCTAAATTGTTAACTCATAATTGAGCTTCTAGTCAACTACAGTCTCCCAACAATTTTCACGTTTAATATTGGCAAACAAACCTTCTGAACTCTTTCAGCACAGGATCTTATGTTGAACTTTATGAAATTTATGTAACCTTCTTGTCTATCATTCTAACCTGCTAAGATTTTGGAGATCTTAATTCCATCAGTATCTTTTAACAGCATCATCCAAGTTTAAAAATTTGAAAGAACATTTCCTTCTCTCACCCTTAAATTTTTCATGAAAATATCAGCTCTACTTCAAAGTTTCTATCCAATCTATCCCTCCATTATGATCCCTTCCACTGCCTTTGTTCAGTCTTTAGTTTAATTGACTCTGTTCTTGGCTTCAAAGCCATCAATTGGCTCCCTGTTCCCTTGGATAGCAATTTTCAATGAGTGGACCACAAGAATTTTTAAAATATGCAATACCTAACTATTTAGTCAGGGGCATTGACCTCTCTTCCCTCAGGTTGTCAAATTAAAAAAAAAAAAACACAACAATAAATGTCTTGTGTGAATGAATCAAAACTATACCTATTTTTTGTCAGATTGGCAAAAAACATATTTTGGGTGTGCCGAAGAATTTTAGTACTTAGCTTATGTGTGCTATGAGATGAAAAAGGTTGAAAATTGCTGCCCTACAGCAGAGGTCAGCAAATAATAGTCTCGAGGCCAAATTGTGCCTACCTGATTTCGTGAATGCATTTCTACGGGAACAGAGCCAGGCTCATTTGTTTATGTGTTGCCCTGCTTTCACACTACCCATGGCAAAGTTGAATAGTTGAACAGAGACCATATTGCTCTCAAGCGCACAGTATTTACTCCCCAGGCCTTCCCAGAAACGCTTCCCCAACCGTTCCCTACAGGCTGTTTCTACATCTCTTGGCATGACACTAGAATCTCATGTGATCCGATCTCAAGCTCCCATTCTAGCATCTTTTCATAAATCAGTTTCTCCTCTTTGCTCCCAATAATCTTTTCCACCTCTGTATATTTCCTCTCACTGGAACTCCTTCCCCAATATCACTTTGAGAATAAATTACAAACAGATAGCCAGGTCCTTTAAAAGTTATGTCATTCGGAAATAGAGAGTGAAAAACAATGTGTCACATGTGCCTATGTTTTATTTTGAATTGTTACCTCTATTTGATATATTCATTCTCGAGCCCATCTTGATAACTTTAACACTACACTAGTGCATATTGAGAGTTAGTGAAATGACTTTTTCACCAGAAAGTGGTTTGGAAGGCACTCGGGAGCAAGAGCTCCTCACATATAAATATGTTATCAATCAGAGTGTCCCAATGTGTGGGTTACTTTGTAGAAGTAAGCTAGGCCCTTGCAGTTTTACATCATAGGGTAGCATTTTATTAATGATAGCACTTTACAAATTGTTCATTTGTCATAAAGAATTCATATTATTCTCTTAGAATGAATATTTTATATATATAATCTGACTCCATAGAAATGATTTCCTGTAAGTCAACCTAAGAACACCTATTGAAACTTGTTCTAAAAAATAAACACTGTTGAATATAGATCCCTTCTTATTTGTCAAAACAATTGTTCAGATGGGACCCAGTGACATGAAAAAGTTAATGTTCTCCATGGAAAAGTTTCCTTATTTTATCAGTAAATTAGGCTCTGAGGAAAATAATGCAACAATTTTTACCTCCTATAATGTAGTCTATTTCAAAATTGTACCTCTTTTTGCTATAACAGAACTGATTTTTTAAATCACACAACAAAATAAAAATTTGCTTTAGATAACAACAGGATTTGAACCAGACTGTGCCCATCAGTGAAATTAAAGTCACCCCACATGCCATTTTCGGCAGCAGCAAATAGTGGTGGTTATTTCATGTCTCATGTTCTATTAAAAGGTCATATAACATGCTTTAAAAATTGGTATTTGTGGTACTACTTACCAGAAACCACTGAGCTGCATCAACAGAGCAAGGCAAATGTCTGTAAAGTGTTAGAAGTTTGCATGTATTTTCTACATGTATACTTCTGTATGTATTTTCTAGACATCAGCCTTGAGCATCAGTGCAGATCTTGAAAAATCTGAGTCTAAAAAAAGAGCGGTTTCCAATGATCCGTGACAAGTGATCAATAATGATAATTATTGAAAATAAAGCTTACAAAAAGGGGAAAAATACTACCTAAGTTCTTTGTGACTTCCCTTAGAAGAACAGATAGATGATCACTATGACCAATTCATATATAAGATTCAATCAAAACATTGTTGAGTACTTGCTAAGTAAATGGCAGTACACGTTCACTGAAGTAAATGTATAATGGCAAAGACTGTGGGAGTCCAGAAGAGAGGATGAGAGGTTGTGAAAAATCTTCAAAGTATTCTTGAAGGAAGAACATTTGAGAAAGCTTTGGAACAGAATAGGGACTTGGATTTGGCTATCATGGCAGGGAGAGTTTGGGCAGAGGGTGCGCATTCCTGCATGTGGATGAACAACATTAATGCATAAAAGCCACACAATGTAGAATATTTATGAACAACAAGTTCATAGTTTAGGTTAATGAACACATCATTTAACCTGGAGAAGGAAGGGATAAATCTAGAAGTAGTATGAAAACAATTCATAAAAATCCTTAAATTAAAAAAGACATAATAATCTTTACTTTTATAACCAATCAGTAATGATTAAAAGATTTTTTTGGTTCATTTATTTTGCCATTGTTAATTTGTTTTTAAGCATAAATGAAGAGACTGTCAGCAAGGACATCATTTAGAAGATGAATTTGTCCTGAAACCTCTCATGTCCCAACCTATATTGGCAATGTAATGAGGTAGTGAAGTTGAGAGAATATTAGGTATGGAGGTAGAGAAGTTATAATCAACAGTGCTTAACAGATTATGAAATGTAGAGGTCAAGTGAAAGAAGGCTCTTTATTAATAATAACTGAAACTATTAGAGCCTGGTTGGCTAAAATAAAAAATGATCCCCTTGGAAAGAGAAGCATGGACAAAGATGAAATTGAAGTAAGCTTTCAGTACCTTTTGGTGGGGCTGGAATTTCTATGTGATGTTCATCAAGTAATAGGGCAGGTACTACTAGTGCTAAGGAGACAGAGTGACATATATTTTGAAGTCGGCTGCACAGAGGAAATAATTGAAATCATAAATTCTTCAATACTTTAAGAAAGCATAGCTATTGATTACTCCAATTTACTTGAAAGATTTGATATATTTTCATCAGTAAGAACAGTTCATGGAAGTGTCTGTCCAATAAGGAGGACGCCTACACCAACAAGAAGACATGAGCCTCAACCTCAAAAATATATATAGAATTTGACAGTCTGACAAAAGAAATGCATATCACCCCTTAGGAGGGAAATATCCATTTACCATATTAGTCAAAAGATACAATTCAAAGAAAAGGAGATTAAAATGATAGACTAAAAACCAGCATGATGAACGTTTTAAAAGAACACATTTAATTTTGGAGTAAAAAAAAAAGAAAAGGGTTAAAGGATAAGAACTCAGACAAGCTGGCAACTAGAAGACTGCTGGCTTCTTTCCAGGGAAGTTGAGAAATTTCAGTAGAATCTTTGTAATAGTCAACAGACAAGAAGTTGTAAAGCATATTAGAGATGGAAGAGAAGAGTGAATCAACACATATTACAAGAACCGATCAATGAAAAAATGGTGCAATCAACATGGCTTGAGCATGAACGGTGTTTAAGGAAAGTGTACATGTGTCCAGCACTACATTGTCCAATGGAACTCCAGGGTCAGGCACAAATAATGCCCCCTTTTTATGACAATATCTTTCATTACAAAATCATAAGAATGTAATTCTGTAACATAATGATATCACACCCAGGCACATTTCACACGTTAGGTGAAATGTTCAAATTAAAACTATAAATTATTACACCCATATTATTACCTTACCAACCACACACTCAAGTAGGCGTTACCTCTGCTGGATCCTATATAATGCAAAATGACATTGTGTATTTTTAGTAACCATCTTAAAAATTTTGAAATTGAACTTTGCTCACTAAGTCAAAATATTATCTTTCAACATGTAAGCAATACAGAACATTGTTCAGATATTTTACATTCTTTTTTCCCATTTTTTAAAAAATCTGTTTGGTACCCTACTCTTAAAATGTACCTCAGTTTGGGCTACTGACATGTGAAGTGCTCAAGAGTGACATGAGGTTGGTGACCACCAAGCTGAACAGGACAGCCTAGAAGTATCAATAGAAAGCGACAAGTCAGGAATAGCTTGTGACATTGTCACCTGACTGCTAAGTTTTGTTAGAAGGCAAGTAAAACTACTATGCATGTATTTATTCTCTCTCTTTTTGGCCACTGAATCCAAAACAAAACAATAAGACGTTGTTTGAACTGGGGATCACAAAATACTATTTGAACTTCTCTTTGTAATTAAGCTAGAACAATTATTTGAGGTGCAATCTTAAACTAAGACATTTGAAGCTAATCACAGAAGCTTTTAAAGGTACAATGTAAAAACTAAAAGTAAGAATCACTTCTAGGATTCCGAAGTAAGACACATTACAAACAGAATACTAAAATTGGTTTGAGAATTTCAAAACCACTCCTCATGAAATCATAATTATATCAACTTGTACAAATAAAAGGTCAAGAACATTCCCTATAATTGCATCCAGACATTGTCTTATTAACTAGAATCCCACACGCAAAAGTAATTCAACATCTATTAGACTTATCCTTTGCAACTCTATTTTCTCAGGACTGATGAAGACAGCCAAATCATACATCTGGCGTATCTTCTTCAAGCCATTTTGAACTACTTCACAAACATAAGATGAATTTCAACTATTACACTGTCTTTCACTGGTCAAAAAAGAATTCATTGTAAAATAAAAGTACATTATTTTAAGAATGTTTTCCTTTACCAAATATTTTTCTTTATAAAGTTTGTCTACTATTTTCATTAATATTTAAAAATTAATCAATAATATAGCATAGTGAATGAATAACTAGACATCTTAGAATGTAAATTTTTTTTTGGTAAATCCTTACCCAAGGATATGCCTATTGATTTTAGAGACGGGGGAGAGAAACATTGATGTGAGAGAGAAACATCAATCGGTTGTCTCTCACGCACCCTGACTGTGGACCGAACCCACAATCCAGGCATGTGCCCTGACCAGGAATCGAACCCACAACCTTTCAGTTTAGGGAACAATGCCCAACCACATGTGCCACACCAGCCAAAGTTAGATATTATTTTAAATTTAAAAATTACATAGAAGCAAACTTCAGCCTACTTAAAAAAAAAATCCCTCAGTAAAGTTCTGACATGTTTATATTCCCTTAAATGTGCTTGAAAGAAAAACTATCCTTATGCCAAGACAACTCACACTGGTGAAGCAACTCTCATAATTAGATGACACAGACATAAGATAACATCAACAGTAAAGCCAGGTGAGATATAATTGTATGTGCTACTGCCAAATATATGTACTTACATATGTGTGTATGTATGTGAGATACTCACAGTACCTCCCAGCAATCACTTCTCATCACATAATTTCAAAGTGAAAAATAGCTGGAATCACCTTATATTGATCATATTGCCACTTGACAATATTATAGATAATGTATGGTAAAATATAAATCAAACAATTGATTTGAATATCCTATTCAATATTTTAAAAATTCTTTAGAAGTGAAAGCCATCGCACCTGCCATTTGTCCTTTATGCATAAGTATATTATTTATTATTTCATATGACTAAAAATGACATGAAATGCCCCATCTTAGCACAATGGTAATACAGTCTCAAGATAAAACTGTAGTGGCCATTATTTTTCTTGTGAAAAGCTACAACTAATCACTGCAACTTGAAGAAGAAATTGAATATATCCTTCTCCTCTAAATGTGAAAGCTGTTTTTATTATTTTATTTTCTTATACAGTTGACTCACTATGTATATACAATACTATCTTTCAAACTAAGTTCGAACAGTTTCCTTGAAACAATACCTATGAAATATTTGACACACCCTTCCACTGTACAAAGTACCGAGCACATGGAAGGCATTCAATAATTGATTTTTGTTCTGATTACTAGGTGAAAAGAGAAGCGAAATGCCCACAAGGAAGTGCTTTATCAGGTGATGCTAAGGACAGACTAGCATTAAAAAAAAAACATTGCTCAAATAAGAACTTTGTTCATCTCATTGTTTTTCTAAGAATGGACTTCAGTTCTAATTCTGTTTATCATTGGGGAAGTTTTAAAACAAAAAAGAAATTGAAATGTCTTGTTAACATATCCAATAATTTACTTGTTTATTTTATTTAACATTGTACTTTCCTTTTTCTGTTGAAGAGAACAAAAAAATATAATACAATGCACCTTCAAAATGTTTTATAAAATTAATGAAACAACTAAAAATATATCAGAGATTACTTTGTTTGCTAAATTTGAAATGTGAGCTAATTCTATTAACATACTTAAATCTATAAAAATTAAATTATCAAGCCAACATAAGGGATGAAGATGTAAAACAAATAATTATCCTTCCCAAGCCCTTTGGTAGGTTAATGTTGCTCCCTATATTTTCTAGGCTATTCTGGCACATAAGTAAAACATAAAGCTATCTAGCCAAAGAATGGAATAGTAAATGATTTCATCTTATAGAAAACAACATCTATATAAAATCTCTTAAAATATCAAAAGAAAATCATAACACAGAACAATGGATCCAATAGAAACCAAGTTTTTCCTAATAATCCATGGAATTTCACTACTCAAAATTTAGTATTTTCCTCAGTTAAGTTTTCAAGTATCAGTGGTCATTATTAGCCTTTCATTCTTTCTTCTCATCCCTCCAAGTAGACTAATGTTGACCCTATAATATGCAAAGTGTTTTAATCACTAGCAAGCAGAAACTTGATTAGTTTATTTAACATGATATAGTCCTAAATTGCATTCATCATTTTAAAGCTGAAAACCTATACTTAAAATATTTTCTCCTGTGGGAAAAAAATTAAAATAAGAAAAATGCAAACAAACTATTTATTTCTAGTTCTCTCAGCTAAATAAACCTGATCATGAAAAAAAATTGCTACAAGTAAGGAAAGGTGTATGTTTCTACTCTTTCCAGACTCACAGATTTTTCCAAATGTCACCTACTTTTGAATATCTCAATATCATT
Source organism: Carollia perspicillata (assembly GCA_004027735.1). Classification (NCBI taxonomy): domain Eukaryota; kingdom Metazoa; phylum Chordata; class Mammalia; order Chiroptera; family Phyllostomidae; genus Carollia; species Carollia perspicillata. The sequence goes on from PVKM010014572.1 coordinate 24,974, forward strand.
ACCTTCTCCATTTTGTACTTTTTTCTAACAAGTTGGAAGCATTTCAATCTTTCTTTTTCACTCAGAAGATTTTCCAAAGATCAGTATGCAGAAGGATCAGGATATAACTATTAAATAAGCAAAATTGGCTTTTGCCTTTTCTTTTGTTGTTTCTTAGCATCTTGCTGTCACCTAGACATTCTGAATCTCTTTATTCCATGTGCTTTTTCTCCAAAGATGTTTATGGAGTTTATAGTAAGGTCTTCCTGTAAAGTCACATAATAAATGTAAGAGCCAAAACACTGGCTTCTTCACTGGACCCTCTTTAAATTCAATAAACATTACCAAGGTCCTGGTATTTGCCACTGGTATGCTTGACAAAGTAGAAAAATGAGTTTTAGTTACATGGAGAGCAAGACATACACCCGCATAAGACAGAAGTTAAGACTACACTGGACACTTAACTTACTGCCAAGATTATTGACAAACTTAGTGTCATATGAACGCAAAGCAAAGGACAGATCACTAAAAGGAGAAAAAATCAGGGACTGGACCATAAAACAGAACAGACTTCAGAGATGTGGGACAGACAGGAGAGGAAGCCACAGTGGGAGACCAACAGAATTGAGACAGGGAGGTGGAAATCGTAACAGTATCTGTGAGAAAGTGACAGGACTGCCTGGCTGCCTCAAGTCAGGGTTGTTAGGATTGTCACAAGCAAGGAGCCAGATACTTCGCTAAGGTCTTTACTTCCTGCACAGTCTCCTAACAACACTATGAGATGGGCATGCCCTTCCTTGCAGGTAAAACTATGAAGAGAATTTAAGCATCTTGCCAAGGTCTCCTTGGCTGGTACACAGCAGAGCCTAGGAATGAACCTGATTGGGAAGCTATCCTATGCCAGGTAAGAGAAATGGGCTTAATTCCTTAGGCAATCCACATAAGCTAAATATCTGTAAACATGTTTTCTGACTGTGTAAAATCAGTATTTTGGGAAGACTGAAGTGGGTGTTTGAAAAAATTAAAAAATGTTTTCTAATATATGCATGTTAGCAAAAGAGAAAATTCTATTTAAAAGAACATTTTGAGTCTCTTTCAGACAAAATTATTCAATCTTTGTGCAGTTATATTTGTTTCTATGGGATCTCAGCTTCTCCTAATTGTGTCAGGAGTCACATGGTTTACAAAAAGATTTTGTCAGGCCGATAAAAGCCCAAACCTTGGAAAGTAAAAGAGAAAATATAAACAAATGAACCATAGGCCCCATTTTCCTACTTCTCACTCCCAAAGCTCAATGGCACAGAGGAGAGATAAAGTGTGAATGGGAAATTTTATAATCTGACATCTGGTGAAAATCTCACTTTACTAAAAGTGTTGCACTTAATAAATTTATTTGTTGTGAAGACAGATTCCCTCCTCAATGGCAGAAAATGCAACACTGAAAGACTCGATTGTCTGATAACTTACCTGGAAATGATATCTTTGGGAAAATTGACCACCACTTTATATTTTTTATTTAGCAATGAAGTTTACAAACTTGCAAGACAATGAAGTACAGTGTCCCAAAACCTCTCACCATCTTCTGCATCGGTCAGCTCCTATCTGCTACATTTTAGAAAGACACAGACCAGAAAGCATCTAGTGAGGTAAAATCTGAATACGACACCAAGAAGACACTGAAGGAATGGACGCTACCTTGCCTGGAGGGCGAGAGAGCCAGAAGAAACAACTGGTCTACCTTCAAACCTCTAGAGGATCATCATGCAGATGAGGGATTAGTGTCGACCTTCCAAAGGCAAGCAAAGAACAAACAGACCCTTTTATTGACTCCAGAAAGCAAGAACTCTTACAATTAATGTGGTCAAACAAAAATAATATGCTAAGAGTCAATCATAGATTTAACAACTATCTTTGAAGAATATTGTATATGGGTACCCACTAGGGTTGAGATTAAATAACTATTATAAAACCTTTAATTCAAATATTATGTGATTTTATGAGACCCATACAAAAAAGAAAGAGACTTCCATGTGTCTTTTAAATGCATGAAGCAACATTTGTTAAAAGTGTAAGATCAAGCTAACTCTGGAATTTTTCTTTGTTGCTCCACTAGTTTTGTTTTAGAGTCAACCATGAATTATATGAGTGACCAAAGGTAGGTTTAAAAGGCATTATACTTACGACCAGAGGCTTTGTTTCATTTGTTCATTTACTTCTGTCAAATTAACAGCTCTGAATTTGCTTCCACATATATATGTATATACATACATATAAAATTGCCACTATATATGTATACATATATACATGTATACATGTATACATACATATATGTATACATATATGTATACATATATAGTAGTGATAATACCATCTGCATTACAGATTGCACTGAATATCAAATCACATGTATACAATTCAGTTGTGAACTCTATGGCACAAAATATCCTGAAATACTGTTTTCAATAGCTATATATTTTTTTCAAAATGAATCTGTTCATCAGTTCTTCCCACAAAACTCTTAGTTATTAAAGAATTCATCTGTCCTTACTTCAGTGAGTTCTTCTCTTCAAGTTCTGCTAGAGGTTCATTATCATGAGAACATATGTAATAGCCATATGAATGCCTATGAAAATAAACACTCTGCAGTATGGGCATCTCCAGAAGATAATTATCATACAGACATCGGTATGCACATCAGAAGATTCTACCTCATGGTTTCAAAGGAAAGAAAAGCAATAACTTCTTCCTACTTGGTAAATATGCAAATTGCATTCTACTATCATACTATGTAAAGCTTAACGGATGTTGAATCACAATGGCATGGCACAGAAGGCTGGATGAAACATAGTTTCGTAGATTCCAGGTTTCCACCAACAAATCTGTTTTAACCAAATGTGTCATCCAGATTAAAAAATAATGTATTGTGAATCTTCCCAGAGAAACCCCACCACTCAAGATCATATAACAACTTCACATAGGTGTGCTACTCTGTGCCCAGAAAACAATGTCACAAAGCAATCGAGTAGTGCTTTCTACTCACCAAGCCTGGCTCGGCTGTACAGAAAACTGCCATTAACTGAACGAAATCATGTGCTCACTCCGAGGAAAACTGGAGAGCTCTCTAGTGTCTTCCAGAGAAGAGAGGGAGGTTGCCATGTTCCTCCACTACATCTCAAAACATTAGCATTAGCCATGCATAGCAACAACCAAGACAATATCTTAACGAGTAATTGTTACATTGTAATAAGTGATATCCCTAGAGAGGAAGATTCTTCCAAAACATATACTGATGAAGAAGAAACTTCTTAGAGATTAAGCCCTTCTCTTTAAAGATGAAAAGGTGGAAGCTTAAAGATGAATACAAAAATCAATCACTTTGGGGTTACAATGGGGAACCAAGGATATGAGCTCATGTAAATGCAAAATTTTTTTATTAGAAATGAAGCACTAAAAAAGTATACTGATTTAAATACAATAAAATCCACTACAAAAATCCTCAAGTCACTGGTACAACCCTACTCACTAAGGTTTGGAATTCTGTTCAACCTCCTGTGGCCATCTTTAGCACCTCAGATCAAAGAAACCACTAAAGAAACAAACTCCGTAGCACCTGCCTGTCAGCTGTTATCTGGTCAAGCTGGTGCCAGCCTTGATTGGTTGCACATATAAGTTTATAGAAGTTTCCAGGTCCCTTCAGAGGGACTTCTCTGATGGTCTCACTAACTACAGACTAAAGCTATGTCAACTTATAGTCAATCTAGTTATTTAAAGATATTTTAAGATACACCATAAATACAGTGTAGTACACATTACCCCCAAAAAAGTTTCAGCTTGATGGAATATACATTTCTTTAGTAACACGTATGTGTTGGTAAATTATATATGCACCTGCAAACAACTAATTCTGCATT
>PVKM010014573.1:0-28856 GCA_004027735.1 Carollia perspicillata
TTAATTACCAATGATAGGCATTGTGACATATGTGAGGTAATATCTTATTGTGGTTTTCATTTGCATTTCCTGATGATTAATGATGTTGAGCTTTCATTTGTCTGTTGGTTATCTGGGTGTCTTATTTGGAGAAATGTCTGTTCAGGTCCTCTGCCTTTTAAATTTTGATTGTTTTCTTTTTTTGTATGTTACATTGTATGAATTTCTGATATATTTAACTATTAAATCTTTATCTGATGATAGTGATTTGTGAGTATGTTCTTCATATCAGTTGGTTGGTGTTTTTGTTTTGTTGATGTTTTTCTTCACTGTGCAACAACTTTTTAGGTTGATGGACTCAGTTGTTTCTGTTTGTTTGTTTCCCTTGCCTGAGAAAACTTGTCAAAAACTTTTGTCTAAGAGAAATGTCATAGAGTTTACTGCCTATGTTTTCTTCTAGGAGTTTTATGGTTTTGAGTCTTACATTTAAGCCTTTAATCCATTCTGAGTTCATTATTGTATATGGTGTAATGGAGTGATCTAGACTGGTTTTTTGATATATATTTGTCTAGTTTTCCCAACACCATTTATTTAAAAGACTGTCTTTTTTCTCTTGTATATTTTTGCCTTCTTTGTCCAGATTAATTGGCCATTCAAGTGTGGGTTTATTTCTGGGTTTTCTATTTTGTTCCATTGATCTATGCATCAGTTTTTGGCCCAGTACCATGCTGTTTTAATTACTACATTTTTGTAGTATAGTTTGATCTTAGGTAGTGTTATACCCTCAACTTTGCACTTCTCAATATTGCATTGGCTATTTGTCTTTTGTCATTCTATGTAAATTTTAAGTTATTTGTGTTAGCTCCAGGAAAAGTGTCATTGGTATCTAGTACAAATTGCAAGAGTCTGTAGATTGCTTTGTGGAATATGGACATTTTAATGTTATTAACTCTTCCTGCACATTAGAATAGCATATCTTTTCCTTTATTTATGTCTTTGATATTTTTAAATGTCTTATAGTTTTCTGTGTACATAACTCTTATTTCTTTGGTTAAATTTATTTCTAGGATTTTACTCTTTTTTGATACTATTATAGAAGATTGTGTTCTTAATTTCTCTTTCTGATAGTTTGTTATTGGTATATAAAAATGCAACTGATTTTTGAATATTTATTTTGTATATTGCTACTTTACTCAATTCTTTTATTGATTCTAGTTGGGATTTTTTGTTTGGGGGGTTGGAATCTCTAGGGTTCTCTACTGTATCATGTCCTCTGCAAAGAATGACAGTTTTACTTTTTCCTTTCCAATTTGGATACCTTTATCCCTTTTTCTTTTCTGATTGCTATGGTCAGGAATCCCAATACTATGTTAAATTGAAAGTGCTAAAAGGGCACCTAAACTGATTCCTTGTACTATTCCTAATCTTAAAGAAAGAGTTTTCAGCTTCTTACCATTGAGTTAGCTGTGAGTTTGTCATATGTGGTCTTTATTGTGTTGATGCAAGTTCCCTCTGTCCCCACTGCCACAAGTTTGTATCATAAATGGATATTGAATTCTGTCAAGTGATTTTTCTGCATCTATTGATATGATCATGTAAATTTTATCCTTCACTTTGATTATGTGGTGCATCATGCTAATTGATTTGAAGATATTGAACCAAACTTTCATCCTAGGAAGAAACTCCACTTGAACATGGTGCATTGTCTTTTTAATGTATTGCTGAATTTGCTTATATATTGTTGTGAATTTCTGAATGTAATTTCATCAGGGATATTGTCCTATGATTTATTTCTCTCTCTTTTGTAGTGTCTTTATCTGGTTTTGGCACCACTGTAATGTTCACTTTCAAAAATGAGTTTGAAATTATATTCTCTACTTTGATTTTGACTAGTTTGAGAAGGATAGTAACTGATTATTTTTTCAATGTTTGATAAAATTTACCTGTGGAGCCTCTGATTCTGCTTTTGTATGTTTGGAGTTTTTGATCACTGATTTAATTTTGCTGGTAGTTATTGGTCTGTACAGATTTTCTGTTTTTTTTTTCCTGATTTGGTCATAGAAGATTGTATATTTTGGGGAATATATCCATTGCTTCTAGGTTGTCTCTTTTTTGTCAGCATATAATTATTTGTAGCATTTTCTGATGATCCTTTGCATTTTATGTGTCAGTTATCACTTCTTTTTATTTGTGATTTTATGTATTTAGTACCTCTCTCACTTTGACTTAATGAGTTTTTTTTGAGGTTTGTCCATTTTATCCTGTCAAGGAACCAGCTCTTAATTTCATTAATGTTTTCTATTGTTTTAATATTTTCTATTCCCATGATTTTCACTCTGATCTTCATTATTTTTTTCCTCTACTCACTTTGATTTTTTTCTAGTTTCTTACAATATAAATTTAGATTGTCTATTTGGGGCTTGTCCTGCTTCTTCAAATATCCATAAATGGTCCTCTTATAATTGCTTTTGCTGTATCCCATAAATTTTGTAAGGTTATGCTTTTGTTTTCAATTGTCTCAAGGTTTTTGATTTCATGTTTGATTTCCAATTTGATACATTGGTTGTTTAGAAACATATTTTTAATCTCCACATATATCTGTTGCTTCCATTTTTCTTCCTGTTGTTAATTTCTAGTTTCATGCCATTGTCACATGAGAAAATTGTTGGTATGGTATCAATCATCTCCAATTTATTGAATCTTGTTTAGTGCTCTAATATGTGGTCTAACCTTGAAAATGTTTTGTGTGCACTTGAAAAGAATGTGTATTCTGTTGCTTTTGTGTAAAATGTCCTAAGAATATCTATGAACTCAAACTGGTCTAATATATCATTTAAAGACAATGTTTCCTTGTTTATTTTTTGTTTGGATGATCTATTTATTGATGTCAATAGGGTCTTAAAGTCCCCTACTATTATTGTAAAAGTCCTATCTCTCTCTTTATGTTTGTCATTATTTGTTTATTATATTTAGGGGCACATACATTGGCTAAACAGACATTTATATTCTCTTTTTTTGATATATCCCTTTATCATTGTGATATGCCTTTCTATGACTCTTGTTATAGCCTTTATTTTAAAGTCCATTTTATCTTCAAGTAGAGCTGTCCCCCTTTTTCAACTGTACTTGAAAAATAAACAAAATTAAAATAATTTTTTTTAAATTAAAAAAAAATGTCTATTTACCTGCATTGAGTATTGCTATGCAAAGTTTTTTCATTTGCTCAGAATGTCTTTTTCCATAACCTTACATTCAGTCTGTGTCTTTTTTTTTTTTACTTTTTTAATGATGTTAGAATACACTTGTCTACAACTTCCCACCACCATTTTACCCCACCCCACCAAAGCCCACCTCCACCCTCAATACCACTCACCCTGGGCTCTGTCCATGGGTCCCTCATACATGTTCATTTACATAGCTTCCCCTTTATTCCCACATTATTTCCCTCCCTGCTCCTCTCTTGTTACTGTCAGTTGTTGATTTCAATCTCTATGGCTATATTTTGTTTGCCATTTTGTTTTCTTAATTAGGTTCCACTTATAAGTGAGATCATATAGCACTTGTCTTTTACTGCCTGGCTTTTATTTCACTTAGCATAATACCTTCCAATTCCATCCATGCTGTCGGAAAGGATAGGAGCTCCTTTTTTTTTCTACTGCATAGTATTCTATTGTGGAAATGTATCATAGTTTATTGATCCACTCAGTTACTGATGGACACCTAAACTGATTTCAGCACTTGGCTATTGTAAATTATGCTGCTGTGAACATTGGGGTACCTAGGTTCTTCTGAATTAGTGTTTTAGGCTTCCTAGGGTATAAACGCAGCAGTGGATTTGATGGGTCAAAATGCAGTCCCATTTTTAGTTTCTTGAGGAAATTCCATGCTGTTTTCCTAAGAGAGTGCATGAGATTGCATTCCCAGCAACAGTGCACTAGGGTTCCCTTTTCTCAACCACCCTGCCAGAACTTATTGTTCATTCATTTATTTATGATGGGTATTGAGATAAGTGTGAAGTGGTATCGCATTGTGGTTTTAATTTGTATCTCTCTGATGGCTAGTTATGCTGAGCATCCTTTCATATGTCTGTGTGCCCTCTGTACATCCTTCTTGGGGAAGTGCCTGTCCAGTTCCTTTGCCCATTTTTTAATTGGATTGCTTCTCTTCCTGGAGTGGAGTCCTGTGAAATCTCTATGTATTTTGGAGATCAAATCCTTGTCTGATGTATCATTCTCAAAACTATTTTCCCATACATTTAGTTTCCTTTTCATTTGTTAATATTTTCTTTAGCCATGCAAAAGTTGTTTTTTTTTATTTTGATAAGATTCCATTTTTTATTCTTTCCTCTATATCCCTTGCTCTAGGCGATATATCAGTGAAAATATTAATGACTGAAATAGTTGAGATATTCTTACCTATGTTCTCTTCTAGGACTTTATGGTATCACAGCTTATATTTAAGTCCTTTATTCATCTTGAGTTTATTTTTGTGTATGGTGTAAGTTAGTGGTAGAGCTTCATTTTCTTTCTTTCTTTTTTTTTTTTTAGCTACAGCTGTCCAGATCTCAGGTCACCATTTGTTGATATGGCTATTTTTATTCTATTTTATGTTTCTACCCACTTTGTCAAATATTAATTGAACATAGAAACTTGGGATTATTTCTGGGCTCTCTATTCTGTTCCATTGATCTGTGTGTCTGTTCTTATGCCAGTACCAGATTGTTTTGATGACCATGGCCTTCTAATATAGTTTGATATCAGGTATTGTGATCCCTCCTACTTTGCTCTTCTTTCTTGAAATTGCTGCAGCTCTTTGGGGTCATTTATGGTTCCATATAAACTTTTGAAATGCTTGTTCTATATCTGTGAAATATGTCATTGGTATTTTAATAGGGGTTGTGTTGAATCTATAAATTGCTTTTGGTAGTATGGATATTTTGATGATGTTAATTCTTCCAATCCATAAACATGGTATATGCTTCCATTTATTTGTGTTTTCATTAATTTCTTTCCTAAGTGTTGTGTAGTTTTCTGAGGGTCTTTTACTTCCTTGGTTAGGTTTATTCTTAGGTACTTTATTTTTCTTCTTGCTATAGCAAATGGGATTTATTTTCTGATTTCTGTTTCCAATATTTAATTGTAGGTGTACAAAAATACCATCAATTTCTGAACACTGACTTTGTATCCTGATATTTTGCCAAATTTACTAATTAGGAAAAATAGTTTTTTGGTGGAGTCTGTAGGATTTTCAATGTATACTATCATGTCATCTGCAAACAATGACAGTTTTACTTTCTCCTTTTCAACTTAGATGCCTTTTATTTCTTTTTCTTGTCTAAGTGCTGTGGCTTGGACTTACAATACTATGTTGAATAGAAATGGTGAAAGCAGATATCCTTGTCTTGTTCCTGATCTTAGTGGAAAAGATTTTTGTTTTTGTCTATTGAGTATGATGTTGACTGAAGGTTTCTCATATATGGCCTTTATTATTTTGAGGAATGCTCCCTCTATTCCCACTTTGCTGAGTGTTTTTATCATAAATGAGCACTGCACCTTTTCCAATGCTTTTTTTTTTGGCATCTATTGATATTATCATGGAATTTTTGCTTTCCCTTTTGTTTGGGTGATGTATTATGTTTATTCATTTGTGAATATTGTGTATCCCATATTAACTTGTGAATATGGAATATCCTTCCATATGTTGGATGAATCCCTGTTGATCATGGTGTGTGATCTTTTTAATGTGTTGCTGCATGCACTTTGCCAATATTTTCTTGAGAATTTTAACATCTATGTTTATCGGCAACATTGACTTATTGTTTTTTTTCTTTTTTGTGCTGATATTTGGTTTTGGGGTTAGGATTATGCTGGCTTCATAAAAAGAGTTTGGGAGGTCTCACATCTTCATGGATTTTTTTGAATACTCTGCAAAGGATAGGAGTTAGCTCTTTCTTAAATGTTTTGTAACATTCTCCTGTGAAACCATCAGCTGAATGGCTTTTGTGTGGGGGAGTTTTTTGATTACTGCTTCAATTTCTTCAGCTGTTATTGGTCTGTTCAGGCTTTCTGCTTCTTCTTTATTCAGTTTTGGAAGATTATATTTTTCTAGAAATTTGTCCATTTCACCTATGTTTTCCAATATCTTGGCATATAGTTCTTCATAGTAATTCTTACAATCCTTTGTATTTCTGTGGTATCAGTTGTAATCTCTTCTCTTTCCTTTTTGGTTGTGTTTATTGGGTCTTCTCTCTTATTGTCTTAATCAGTCTCCTTAAAGGCTCATTGATTTATTTATCTTTTCAAAGAACCAGCTCCTGGATTTATTGATCCTTAGAATTGTGCTGTTAGTCTCTATGTCATTTAATTCTTCTCTGATCTTAGTTATTTCCTTCCGAATTTCTCTGGGCTATCTTTGTTGTTGTATCTCCAGCTGTTGTAGAGGTAAGGTTAAGTTGTTTATTTGACATGTTTCTATCTTTTTTAGGTAAGCCTGTATTGCTATGAACTTCCTTCTCAGGACTGCCTTCTCTGTGTCCTATAAGTTTTGGACTGTTGTGAGTTCATTTTCATTTATCGCCAGAAACATTTTGATTAATTCCTTGATCTCATTCTTAACCCATTCATTGTTCAATAGCATGCTATTCAATCTCAAGAGTTTGAGTGTTTTGGGGGGTTTTCCTTGAGGTTGGTTTCTAGTTTCTCTCCCTTGCTTTCTGAGATGCTTTCTATGATTTCAATTTTCTTGAATTTGTTGAAGCTTGTTTTGTGTCTTATTATGTTGTCCATCTGAAAATTTTCCATGTGCTTTTGAAAGAAATGTATACTTTGCTTCTTTGGGATGAAAGTTTCTATGTAAAACAGTTAAGTCCATTTGATCTAGGGCATTGTTCAGTGCCACAATATCCTTGTTGATATTTTGATTTGAGAATCTATCCATTTTCGACAATGGGATGTTAAAATTCTCTAGTGTAATTGTGTTGTTCTCTATATCTTTTGTGAATTCCTCAAAAATTTGTCTTACATATTTGGATGTTCCCATTTTGGGTGCATATTTGTTTATAATGTTTTTGTCTTATTGATGGATTTCTCCTTAGAATATTATGAAGTGACCTTCTGGGTCTCTTTTTATAGCCTTTGTTTTAAAGTGTACTTTGTCAGATATAAGTATTTCTTCCCCACACTTTTTCCTCTGTCTGTTTGCATGGAATATTTTTTGGCGTATTTTGGAAATACAAAAATGAACCTCTACACATAAACTTGAAATAACAATGCAACAACAACTACCCTACCCACAACCAACTAGCAGTTTTTTACAGGTGTAGAGAGAACACAGGTATTTTCAGAGCTGGGGAAAAGGTTGTGAAATAATCCTTGATAAGAAAATTCATTTTGAGTGTCTGGACAGGGGAGAAACAGTAAGAGTGTGGGATGGAAACAAATTGTAGCCAGGGAGAAAACCAAATTTGAAGTGAGGATATTGCAAAGAAAGAGGAAGGTAAGATGGGCTAAGAGAAGGGAAGGGCCAAATATGTGAATTGAAATACACTATAGTATAAAATCTAGTGACTTATATAAAAATTTACTGGATGAGAAATGAATGTTATAAAGCTATGCAGGAAAGAAAATATCACAAATCATGAAGAAAACAACAGTGGCTTTCGTACCAGTATATGTCAGATGTTGACCCCATCTGACCTTAGGCAGCCTGTTCAATTCTTTCAGTGATCTGCTGTCACTGGCTGTCCCCTTTAATTGTTAATATGGTGTTTCTTCACTCAGTGATCAGATTTAGGTGCCCTCCTGTGGTGGGGGCTATTGTTTCCCCTCAGGCTATTGATGATCAAAGAGTAGTCGTCTGCCTGTGGCTGCTGCTGTCTGGGGGATGACTCAGCACTGGGATCCTGGTGGCTACTCTCTCAGTTTTTTCTCCAAGGCTTCCATCCCCAGTCTCTCCTCTGACATCTCCAGCCCATTCTGCCCCTGACTTTGCTTGAGCCACAGGTAAATGGCTGCAAATGAAAATTTGTGTATTGGCTCTTTAAATGGCCCTTGTGTCTCTAACCATCTGTCTCTTGCAGAGGGCAATTCTGCTACTCTGTCCACTGGTTGTTATATGTGTACTTTTGGGCTCTGGTGTTCTAGGCTGGGAATCCTAGCTTAGGGTTTAGATCCTAATCTTCTTCAGGGGATTTAACCATCTGCTAATTATCTTATCTGTGCTGCTGCCTGTGTGTGCCTGGCAGCCCTTTCGGGTCTCCACTACACTCTTTACCAGACCGGTTGTGCCAAGCTGGTTCTGTATGTCTGAACTCATTTGCTTCTCTCGGGCTATTGCTCAGTTGTTTGTTCTGGGTGGTTTCTCCTTAATTGAGTTCTAATTCCAGATTGGTCTTGGGAGGAGGTCATTGTGACTTCCATTCACTCCTCTGCCATCTTCCTTTTCCCTGTGTCTTTTCTAAAAAATATTTTATTTATTTATTTTTAGAGAGAGATGAAGGGAGGGAGAAAAAGAGGTATAGAAACATCAGTGTGTGGTAGCCTGTAGCACAGTCCATGCCAGGGACCTAGCCCACAAGCCAGGCATGTACCCTGATTGGGGATCGAACCAGCAGCCCAAAGGGCTGCAGGCCATCATCACTCAATCCACTGAGCCACACAAGCCAGGGTTGTGTGTGTCGTTTGAATTGAGTTTCTTTTAGACAGCATGTGTATAAGGTTTTTTTTTTTCATCCATTCAGCCACCCTGTGTCTTTTGATCGGAGTATTTATTCTATTTACATTTAAAGTAATTATTTATAAATGTGTAGTGACTGTCATTTTTAATTGTTTTTTGTAGTTCTTTTCTGTTTCTTTCTAATTCTTTTTCTTTTCTAAATTGAGAAATTTCTGTAGTGCTATGTTTGGATTCCTTTCTCTTTATTTAGTGTGTCTGTATACATTTTTGGTTTGTGGTTTCAATGTGCTTCATATATATCAAGCTATGTTTATGCCAATCTATTTTAAGTGATGGTCACTAAAGTTCAAATACATTCTAAAGTAACTGCAACTTTAACTTATTCACTCCAAGTCTATGTTTTTGTAATTATTTTTTTATTTCTGTTCTGTATATGTGTTTTTGTGGGTATCCCTTAATTTATTGTAGTAATTACACATGATTTTACTTTTGTGTTTTAACCCTTGTACTAGCTTTATAATTGGTTGATTCATTACTTTTATTAAGTGTTTACCTTTTAAGTTATATTTTTATTTTTTTATATTTTCTTATTCAATTATTTTATTTTTTCTACTTAAAGATTACCTTTTAATTTATTGTAATATTGGTTTATTGATGATGAACTTCAGCTTTTTCTTATTGGGAAACTTTGTCTCTCTTTTGAGCCTAAGTAATAGCCTTGCTAGATAAAGTAACTTGGGTTGTAGGTTTTTGCCTTTTATCATTTTGAATATTTCATGTCTTCCCATCTGACCTAAATAATTTGTTTAAAAATCATAATTTGTCGATAGCCCCTTTGGAGTGCTTTTATGTGTAACTAACTGCTTTTCTCTTGATACTTTTAAAATTATCTTTGTCTTTCATCTTTAGTATTTTAATTATAATTTTTCATACTTTGGGCCTCTTTGGGTTTGTCTTGTTTGAGAATCTGCAGTTCCTGGACTTGTAAATCTATTTCTTTAGCCAGGTTAGGGAAATTTTAGTCATTGTATTTTTTAATTTTACTTTTCAACTATAGTTAATATTTAATATTATTTTATTTTCTCCTTTTTTATTTTTATTTTATTGTTGTTCAAGTATAGTTGTCTCCATTTTCCCCACACCACTCCCCTCCACCACAGCCATCCCCACCTCCTACCTTCAAATCTAACCCCCTTTGGCTTTGTCCATGTGCCTTTTAGACATATTCCTTGACAACTCTTCCGCAGGTTCAGGGGATTGAGCACTGACCAATGAACAGAAAGGTTGCAGGTTCAATTCCCAGTCAGAGCAAATGCCTGGGCTGCGGGCCAGGTCTCCAGTTGAGGGAATGTGAGAGGCGACTGATCAATATCTCTCACCCACTACTCCTTCTTTCCCCCCTCCCTCCCTTCCCTTCTCTCTAAAAGTAAATAAATAAAAAAGATCAATATTTAATATTATTTTATATTAGTTTCATGTGTACATAAGACAAATACTATATGATTTCAGTAGTATTTGGAATCTAAATAACAAACTAAACGAACAAAACAGCAACAGAGTCATACATGCAGAGAACAAATTGATGGTTGTCATAGTGTAGGGGGTTGAGGGAATGAGTGAAATGTTGAAGAGATTAAGAACACATTGGTGCTCCAAAATATTCATGAGGATGTAAAGCTCAGCACAAGGAATATAGTCAATAATATTATAATAATTATGTGTAGTACCTGGTGGGTACCTGAATTACTGGGGAATCATTTTGTGTTTTATATAATCATCAGTCATTATTTATTCAATTGAGTTTCTAATCCCTTTCTCTCTCTATTCTTGTTCTGGGATTCCTACAATGCAAACATTTGTAGTTGCCTCAGATGCGCCTTAAACCATCCTCATTTTTTAAAAAATGATTTTTCTTTGTGCTATTCAGGTTGTGTATTTTCTGCTATCTTGTCTTTCAAATCACTGATATGATCCTGTCTTCATCTAACCTGTGTTGGCTCCATATCTAATATATCTAATATATCCTCCCTTTCAGTTAATATATTTAGTTTTGACCCCTTTATTTTTAAAGTTTATATCTTATTTAATTTTTTAATCTTTTTGTTGAAATCTCTCTGAGTTTATATATTCTTTGCTTATGTTCATTGAGCATCTTTATAATTAGTGTTTTGAACTCTGTATTTGATATATTGCTTATCTCTATTTTTTAAAGTTATTTTTTGAAGTTTAGTCAATTTCTTTTATTTGGAACATGTTTCTTGGTCTTCTCACTTTGATTGATTCCTTGTGTTTGTTTCCATATATTAGTCATAACTAATAAGTCTCCTGGTCTTGACAAAGTAGACTTAATACCAGGACTTATGTAGAAGGTGCCCTGTGGTTACCATGGCATCAGTCTCCATGATCCCCTGAGCTGGGTTATTCAGGAGTATCTCCTGTGTGCATCATGTGTGTCTTTCTATTATAGTCAGACCCTTATTGCTCCTGGCAGGTCTGTGGGTGTGGATTACCCTCAGACTGACTGGTTGTGAGGACTGGCTGTGACCATATCAGATGAGGTATTGTGCAAGGACTGATCCCACAGATTTCGAGTCACTTTAGTGGGGCTCTGGTACCAGGTGAGTCCTCCCTTCAGGTATGTTGTCTATGGAGCTGGTTGGGGTCTGGAGGGGTCTGAAGATGGCCACTGTGTATATTTGTTACGGAAGTGCTCTAGTGCAGGCTAAGGTTAGCTACTGCTTGTGCCAGGCTTGGGGTTACTTGGTAGGAGCTACAAACTGATCTGTGCTTGGTTACCACTTTTGTTGGGCTTGGAGACACTTGGGAGAGGCTTTGCTGCAAAATGAGCCTAGCTGTCATTTGTACCTGGCTTGGGACCCTTTGGTGGGCACTGTGAAGCTAAGGCCAGGCACCAATTGTGCTGAGCTTATGGTCACTTACTTGGAGCTACATTACAGGCCAAGCATGGCCACTACCTGTGCCAGGCTGGAGGACACCTGATGGGACTTGTAGAGCAAGGTCAGACCAGTCATTTATTTATTTTTTTCTTAGATCCACTTGGCAGGAGATACAACGCAGCTGATAAGGCCAACCTCTCCCTTGTTGGTATTTGTGGACCTTTAAATGAGGCTGTACTATGAGCCAAAGTAGATGGCTAGTGTGTAGAATGCTTAAAAGAGGTTCTGGCAGCGTGAGCAACTTGGGCATATGTGGGCATGATCTCAGGGAATCCCCAGAGATGGGGCAAAGTCTTTTAGCCAAGTTAATTGAGAGCACAGATTTGTCTCTAGCTACGTGAGAGGTGAACATTACATAAAAAAACACACCAAAAACCCCAAACCCCAAAACAATGAACGATAATATGAATGCCTCCCAGAGCATTCACATCAGGAGGGACTTGCCCCAAACCCTGCCCCTCCAGCCCTTACTCTGAAGTTAATCAATTTATTTCCTCCCCATGTGTCTCTGGTGTGCTTTGGGCTGCTGCCCCTCTGCTGGACTTAGAGTTAGTGAGGTCATGAGCATATGAATCTGTGCACAGGCCCTTTAAGAGCAGCACTTCCATATCTAGTGGCCCTTCGTCTTTCTCAGAGACAATCCCCACTGTTTTCTACAGCTAGATGTTATAGGGGCTTCTCTTCCAGGCACTGGTGCCCCAGGCTGGGGAACCCAGGGCGGGGCTGGCACCCCTCACTCCTCAGGGGGTGCATACACAGCCAAGATATCCTTCTCAGTTCTTAATTGCCACACTGTAGTTATGGTACCTGGCTGTTCTGCATCCCTGCCCCTCCTTCCAGTTTGATGTGGCTTGTTCTTTATATTCTTAGTTATCATAATTCTGTTTAGCCAGTCTTTAGGTAGTTTTCAGTGATTACTTTTCTATAATTTATTTGTTACAGTGATGTGATCATGTGAAAAGTTGGGCACAGACTTTACCTACTCCATCATTTTGATTGGAAGTCTACCAATATTTTCTTAAAGCATCTCCCTTCCAGAAAAAAATAATTACTTATAATTAAATAAAGATACTTTTTTACTTACAGAGTTATGGAAACATAAAGAATGGGATTCAATATTTATTTCTTCTTTTCTATTATGTAAACAGCTAGTGGAGTTATGGTCCATGCCTGACATCTTTTAATATATTTAGCTGTTTGCATTTTATCTTTGTCCACTAAGTGTCTTAGTCTTTTCTAATGGATAAATCAGTTTCAAGTTTTTGTTTGTTTCCGATAGATGTTCTGTATAGTTCCATACAAATGACTAAGTCACTACAGGTTTTTGCATATATGTAAAATATATGTGATTTGGATGGTTTGGTAACCCCACCAGATGTTTGCACTTCCATTTGCACTTCTTCCCTTTGGAAAGAACAATGCTTCCTAATTTAATCCATTCCCTGACCTTACTCTCTCACAAACTCAAACACACACCACAACACCTATCCAGGTGATATGCAAATACACATTTTATTAACAATGAACTCCTTGGACAGTGGAGTCAGAGAGCATACTGTCTCCATTTCTAATAGAATTAGAAGGTTATCTAACTATTACTCTACCTCTGTGCAACAAAATGTCTTTCCAAAGGCTGTAAACAAATAGAAAACATTTTTTTTAAGTAGAAAAGGAAAGTAGTAGGGGGCCCTCCATTTTAAATGTATATTCACAATACATTTTCTTTGCATCCCAGAGTCATGCCAATATCCTTGTTTTTATTGATGTGCCTTTGGCTAGACCTATTTTATTTTTCTTGTTCTCACAGACTGCATTTCATTTGGGCTGACTTCAGCTTAGGATGAGGATATTTTTGAGAAACTTTTTGCCACTTGTGAATTAGTATGAAATATGTTATCTCAAAATATGTAAAAATCTTTATTTTCTGAAAACAACTATACATTTCATACAAAGTATTTGAAGCACACTTGTTTATTAGGGGTATTAGGAGCATAATGGTTTTCTTGTTTCTCCTTTTTCTTACTCAAGTTTTATTATCTAATATAAAATTAATATATTCACTCTTTATTTCACCTAGAGAAGAGAATTGCTATGAACTTTTCCCCATATTTTAACCATTTCCTATTTATACATAATTTTTAGTTGAAATGACACTATGTAGATACTTTTATAATATTCTACTATCTACTTGACATTTCATGGTAATAAAAACTTGAAGTTACTATTTTACTAAAATATGAATTGTCACAAAGTGAATTTTCTAGAAATTTAGAGATTTAAATTATTGTCCATACTACCACCTTCTTGAGGAAATTGCTATTAGCGTGTTAATATATTGTCTTTCACTGTTTTTAAATCATTTTCCTTTACACAGTTGCTTTATCTATCTTATCCACATAACCTTTATGTTTTGTGTGTTTTAGAATTTTCCCATATTATTAGGATTTCTTATTAAGTTTCTTTTTAAGAATTTTTAATCACTGCATCATAGTATAACATAATTTAGTAAACTACTTCAAACTTAAATTTTTAATGGTGGTGTTTGTTTGTGAGTAAACTTCCAGAAGATTTATTTCATTTGTAATGGATGGCCAGGTGGCCATGTGTAAAGGGAGGACAGCTGGAGATATGCTAGGGAGTGTGTGAGTCCATGCAATGCAGTGAACTGCTGCAGGACACCAACCTGCCTTCCAAGAGTCCTCCTGCCAACAAGCCACAGAGCTTCGTAAGAGTGTGCAGAATTGCTCTATCCATTTTTAATTGCAATTTTGTAATCTAAAACCATATTGTAAAGCTGGAGGGATTGTCTTGGTCTGCAACACCTTAACAAGTTGTCATGCTGTGGAAAGAGAAAGTTTTAAATTAAAGCTACTCCAGTTTTTTTTTTTTTCCACGAAGACCAAAGACATCAACATGAGGTTACTTAAAGGTCAGCACTGACTTTGATTTGTTGTAAACCGATAGGGCGAATTTGGTGGATAGGGGGATTTATCTTGGATAGTGAAATTAGACATACATTAATACATTTTTACTGTAATTTTCTTGTAAAATATTTTAATATTGCAAATCATCCACCACTGCCTTTATTGGCTATAAAACGTCATTTAGAAAAAGTTAAAGTTAATTATAGTAGATTTGCCAACAACTGGGGTGTTTTTATAGCTCTTTTGTCTGGACATTTTTTGTTCCCTCCTTCTCTTACTCCCTCTTTTCCTCCAAAACTCACTCACTCACTCCTTCCCTTCCTTCCTTCTGATCTACTTTCTCTTTATTTTGTTCAGGTTGTTGGTGTAAAATCCTTCTTTTATTTAAAGCTAATTAATTAAAGTATAAAAATTAATGTATAAATTTAGCCTTCTGGTTAAGATAATAATGTGATGCCACACAAACATCCTCTTCTCTGTTTGCATTGAAATGACAACAATAGAAGAATAGAGAAAGATTGCAATAAGTATACAAAAGAAGAAAGAAAGAGTGAAAGAAATTAAGAAAGAGAAAGGAATGAAGGGAGGGACAGATGGAGGGAGGAAAGAAGAAAGGGAGGGAAAATAAAAACAGAAAGGAATGTGGAATTCAAGTGAACCCTAACCGAGGTGAAAATCAACCAGCTTGACTTGTATAAAGGAAAAGCCTATGTAGGACTTAAAAGGACAGAAACTCGCAAACACCCATAGTATAAAGGAGAGGGAGGCAGAAATGACTGTAGGTTAGGGAAAGCCAGGGGGGAACTTCTAACTTTACACTTGCCGTGCTTAGAACTGTAGACTGCAGCTCTCAGCCTGACCTATATTTTGCCTGGATGGTGTCCTAAGTAAAGCAAGAACATTAAGACAGTGAGCTCCATTTAAGAGCAGTTTAAAAGTAGAGAAGGAAAGCAACACCCCAACTATGTTTGAGCTATTGCCAGAAATATGATTACAAAAAACAAATTTAAAGTGTCTTTCCTTTAGTCAAAACTTTAGGAAGTAGCAGCTCTCCCTTTCATTTGGCAAGGGAGGGCTGTTGACTGGTGTGGGAGCATTACTATAGGTTCTGCCTGCTAGGAAATCACGCCAGGTAGAGAAGCAGGTGGTGTCCAGCTAACTCTGGAACCTCACCATAAATAAGTCTCATCAAGGAAACTTTCTGTTATAGTTCCCTCACTACTAAATACTCCCAGGAATAAACAATAAACCTACTAAAAGATCAACAGGAAAGTGATTTTTAAAATATATTTATTTTCTTAATTGATGCTATATCCATTATAAAAAAATAAAATTTTCTTCCAAATTTTTAAATTTACTAAATTAAAATGCAATAAAGACTAAAGAGTAGATTTAACACTTTAGAAAAATAAATTCCTAAAATAGAAGGGCAGCTCTCAAAAGTCTGTAACTTGAAGAAAAAGCATGAGATAATTCTGATGAAAGGAAAGAGATGAGAAAAAATACTTAACAGATGGACATATTTACACTACAAATTTATATTATTCAAAGGCTAATGGAAAAGCAGCAAAAATTATTAAATCAAATTTTTGAAAACCTCCCTTATTTGAAAATTTGATATTTGTTATATAGCAAAGGAAAAAATAATAAATAGAATTGGACATAAATATACTTGGGTGAAATATTTTTGATAGTATAAATATTCTTTAGGAATACAACAGGGAAGGAAAAATAAGTTACTAAAGAAACAGGTTAGTATCAGACATCTCAGTTATGATAAATAGTGTTGACAGTTGAGTTATACCTGCAGTTTTCAATGAAAAGAAAATATTCTGAACATAGAATTTTACATTCATTGAAACTATTGTATGTGTATGAAAGCAAAAAAAAAAAACACACTCTTGGTCTGGAAGAAATAAATTTCTTCTAAGTAATTACAAGCCAACAAAATAAGTCATTAACTTTCTCATATACCAGCAATAACCAGTTAAACACGATAATAGAAATAATATTTTTATTATTTAACGCAATTATAAAATAAAGTGAAATATATAGGAATATATTTAATGAGAGGTGTGCAAAACATGGCAATATTATTCATTCAGAAAACCATCTATCCCAGTGTGTGAGGGCCTGAATAGAACACAAAGGCTAAGAAAGGGTGAATTTGCTCTTTGTTGTCAGGATATCCATCTTCTCCTATCTTCAGACATAGGTTTTCTTGGTTCTCAGGGTTTGGACTGGAGCTGGGACTTACACCATTAGCTCCCCTGATTCTCTGGCCCTCAGAGCTAGACTGAATTACAGCACTGGCTTTCTTCGTTCTCCAGTTTGTAGATGGCAAATAATGGGACTCAGCCTTCATGATTGTGTGAGCCAAATCCAATATATGTATATATATATTTTTTTTTTCCTGGAGAACCCTGATTAATACCCTGATTAATTGACTCATATGCCTCAATACAGGGTGTCTTAAATTGCTTTAGTTGCATGTAAGAACAAGAAAGACATTCAGGTCTAACTTATAAGCTCCATTTATTGTCATCTCCCTCACCCAGAAGAAAGGGAGTTTCTGGAAGCCAGAAGGCATGGCCCAGAAAAGAGGCACTGTACTTTCTTTCCCTGAACTCACTCAAGGGTAGCTGTCATTCCTGCTGGTCCTCACAAAGTGCCTAGCTGGCCTATCTCCCTGATTCAACCTCATCCATCATTTATACATACTCAAATTTCAAACCGATACTTATAATATCTTAAGCACCAACTGTTTTAGTCCTATAGATTTCTACTAATTTAGTCATTCCTTTACTGATCATCTAAAAGGAGTCTCAGCTCATGTCAAAAATTAAGGAAGCCATGTCCAGAAAGAATTTCTCAATATTTCTATGGACTAAGCTTTCTCCACTCTCCCACTCAAAGCTGGTTATGTCTTATCCCTGGTCTCTTAGTTTTGATATCTTTTCCTCCTGGAAGATTTCCCTGACCCCTGATACTTGGTCTTGTTAGGTTGCTATATAATGTTGCTAAATACCTTTAAAGTACCTCTGATAATATCCTCAAAAATATTGTGTATTGTGTGTGCTCTGAGATTTCTGAGGCAGAGTGGGTGTATTTTTCAAGGCCCTCACTGTTGGCACAAAACCTGGCATATGGTGGCTATACAATTAGTACAGCTGAACAAATATATACAACAAATTGTGTCAAGAAGAGATTCAAGAATCAAGAATAGAGATTGCAAGAAGAGCAGAGGGGGATAAATGGTAATGGAGAAAAATGCAATAAAAAAGTTTATCTACAACTTTCCCTTTTTTAAGAAGTTGTTGTTCAAGTACACTTGTCTTCATTTCCCCCACCACTCCCCCCTGACACCCACTCTCAATCCTACCCTTTTGGCTTTGTCCATGTGTCCTTTATATATGTTCCCAGTGACCCTTCTCCTATTTCCCCCCCTTATCCCTCTCCCCCAACCCCTGTAAGCAAAATATAGCCAGAGGTACTCTTCCCTTTTATCCCCAGAAAACCTCATCTTCCAAAATTCAAAGAAAAGAGTTGAACCCTTCTCACATTAGGCCTATCTGGAAAGCTGCTTTTAGAAATTCCACTGTACATTCACACACTATTATGTGTTATTTCAGGCTGATGTGATAAGAAAACTGTCAATCTATGAATAAGAATATTTCTTTACTTGGATTCTTGTTCATGTTCCTGTATATTTATGTATTATGACAAAAGCAGCATTCTTAAGATTTCTTAGATTGTTTTGATAAGATATGACTACTTTTCCCAGCATTTCTTATTAAAAGAATCTTTACAAGCTCTTTAAAGTTCACACATGCTACCTTATATTTATCTGTGATGTAAAGTATATTGGAATCCTTTTTTAAAAAAGATTTTCTTAATATAATATTTAAATAATGAAAATATTTCTTCTATGTAATGCTATTTGTGCAAGTAAACTAGTTGTAAATGTTTATGCATGGAAACACACTAATTCATTAGTTTCCGTTAAGTAATAATTATCAAAGATTATTATATATAGGGCATGGGTTATTTGTTTAACCATATATCTTTAATTTAAAATATTTCTTTCTTTAAGAGTTTTAATTACAAGAGCCTTTTTTTTTATTTGTCATTTTTCAAATACAGTTTGCATTCAATATTATTCTGTATTAGTTCAGGTGTACACAATAGCAGTTAGACAATTATATACTTTATAAAGTCTTCCTCTGGTATTTTTATTACCTACCAGAGACCATATATTATTGTTAAAATATTAATGACTATATTCTTTATGTTGTAATTTATATCCTTATGACTACTCTGTAACTTCAAATTTGTACTTCTTAATTTCTTCATCTTTTTATCCAGTTCCCCAACACCCATACTCTCTTCTGACAACCATCAGTCTATTATCTGTATCTATAAGTGAATTCCTGTTTTGTTTGTTCATTTATACTGTTCTTTCGATTTCAATATAATGAAATGATATGATTATTTGTCTTTTCCTGACTGACTTTTTCACTTAGCATAATTCTGTCTAGGTACCTTCATGCTGTTGTAAAGGTACGATTTAATTCTTTTTTGCAAAAGGTGAGATTTCATTCTTCTTTATGGCTGAGTAATATTCCATTGCATATATGTACCACAACTTTTTCACCCATTTATTTATTGGTGAGTACTAAGATTGATTCCATATTTTTTCTATTATAAACAAAATGATAATGTGCATAGGGGTGCATATATTCTTTCAAAATACTGTTTTGGGTATTTTTTTATATATAACCAGAAGAATCACTTGTTCACAATACATTTTCATTTTTAGTTTTTTGAGGAGCCTCAATACTGTTTTCCATAATGGCTGTGCCAGTCTGTATCCCCACCAACAGTGTACAAGGATTTCCTTTTCTCCACATTCTCACCAACAATTATTATTTGTTGATTTATTAATGATAGCCATTCTGACAGGTGTGAGGTGACATCTCATTTAGGTTTTGATTTGTATACATCTCTATGGTGATCAATGATTTTGAGCATCTTTTCTTATGTTTATTGACAATCTCTGTGCCCTCTTTGAAGAAGTATTCAGGTTTTTTACACACTTTTTAATTGCGTTGTTTGGTGTTCTGGTGTTGTGTGAGGTTTTTTTAATAAATTTTGGATAATAACCCCTTTTCAGATGTATGTTGGTGATTTTTTTCTCCCATTTAGTAGGTTGTCTGTTTTGTTCATAGTTTCCTTAATGTACAAACTATTTTTAATTTAATGTATTATTATTTTTGTCTCCTTTCCCAAGCAGATATGTCACAAAATATACTGCTAAGAGAAATGCCAGCAATTTTACTGCCTATGTTTTCTTCTAGGAGTTTTATGGTTTAAAGTCTTACATTTAAGTCTTTAATCCATTTTGAGTTTATTCTTGTATATGATATTAGACGGTGTTCTATTTTTATTTTTTTGCACATATCTGTCCAATTTTCCTAACATCATTTTTTGAGTAAATTGTCTTTGCTGCATTGTATGTTTTTACCTCCTTTGTCATATATTAACTGACCATAGAGGTAGGTATTTATTCCTGGGCTCTCTATTTGGTTCCACTGATCTATGTTTGTTTTTATGCCAGTACCATGCTGTTTTGATAACAGCATAGTTATATTATGCTGTTCGAATTGTGTAGTGTGATAACTCTCACTTTGTTTTTTGAGATTGGTGTTGCTATTTCAGGTTTTTGTAGAAATTTTATGGAGTTTTTATTGTAGTTCTATGAAAAACACCTTTGGTATTTTGATAGGAATTGCACTGAATCTTTGGGTAGTATGGGCACTTTAGTGATATTAATTATTTCTAACCATGAACATAATATGTACTTCTACTGATTTGTATTTTCTTCAATTTTTTTCTTCAATGTCTTATAATTTTCTGAATACAGGTCTTTTACCTCCTTGATTAAATATATTCCTAGGTATTTTTATGTAGTTAAATAGGATTTTTTCTTAGTTTAACTTTCTGATAGTTCATTATTGGTGTATAAAAATGCAACCAATTTCTGAATATTAATTTGTAGTCTGCTACTTTATGGAATTCACTTATCAGTTCTTGTACTTTTTAAATGGAATTTTAGGCTTCTCTATAAACAGTACTATGTCATATGCAGATAATGACAGTTTTACTTCTTCCTTCCTAATTTTGTTGCCTTTTTTTTTCTTGTCTGATTTCTGTGGTTAGCATTTTCAGTACTGTGTTGAATAAGAGTGGTGAGAGTGAACATTCATGTCTTGTTTCTGATCTTACAGAAAATGCTTTTAGTTTTTACCTGTTAAGTAAGATGTTGGTTGTGTGTTTGTCATATGGTTTTTAGTATGCTGAGGTATGTCTGCTTTATTCCCACTTTGCTGACAATTTTTATAATATATGGGTGTTTATTTTTTCTAATACTTTTCTCTGTCTATTAATTTGATCATACGATGTCTATACTTAATTTTGTTTATGTGATATAACACATTAATTGATTGGTGCATATTGAAACAACCTGGCATCCCAGAAATAAATCCCACTTGATCATGGTATGAGATCTTTTAAATATATTGCTGAATTCTGTTTGCTAATATTTTGTTCATTGTTTATGCACCTATGTTCATCAGGGATATTGGCCTACAATTTTTTCTTCATAGTTTCTTTATCTAGTTTTGGATTTCTTGGAATAGTTTGAGAATGACAGATGTTAGTTCTATTTTGAATGTTTGGTAAAATTCATCTGTCCTGTAATTCATTACATACTGGAGTTTTGTTTGTTAGAAGTTGTTTGTTTGTTTGTCATTGTAATTTTGAGCAGTGCTTCAATATTGTTGGATGTAACTGGTCTGTTCATATTTTCTGATTCCTTTGATTATTTTGGGGAGCTAGTATGTTCATCAGAATGTATCCATTTCTTTCAGAATGTACAATTTGTTAGCATATAATTGTTCAAAATATTGTTCTAGTCCTTTGTATTTCTATAATGTCATTTGTCACTTCTCTTTCATTATTGATTTATTTTTTGGGCCCTCTCCTTTTTTTTTTTTTTTTTTGATGAGTCTCGTTAAGAGTTTATATTTTCAAAGAACCAGTTCTTGGTTGTATTGATCTTTTGTATTTTTTCTTAGATTTTAATTTATTTCTACTCATATTATGTCCTTCCTTCTACCCACTTTGGCTTTTGTTTGCTGTGCCTTCTAGTTTCTTTATGTGAAAAGTGAGATTCTGAATTTAACATTGTACTTGTTCCTTGGGGTAGAACTCTATTGTTATGAATTTTCCTCTTAGAACTGCTTTGGCTATGTCTCATATTTTGGATTGTTGTGACTTTATTTTCATTTGTCTAAAGGTATCTTCTGATTTCTTGCTTGATCT
This sequence comes from Carollia perspicillata, assembly GCA_004027735.1. Taxonomy (NCBI): domain Eukaryota; kingdom Metazoa; phylum Chordata; class Mammalia; order Chiroptera; family Phyllostomidae; genus Carollia; species Carollia perspicillata. The sequence continues at coordinate 21,917 of PVKM010014573.1, forward strand.
CATTGTTAACCTATTTATTATTTACTGACATATCATTTAACGTCCATGTACATGTTTTATAATTTTTAGTTTTGTTTTCTAGTTTTATACCATTATGATCAGAGAAGATGCATGATATGATAGCAATCTTTTTAAATTTATTGAGATTTGATTTGTGGAATAACATTTTGTCTATTCTGAAAAATATTTTATGTGCAATTGAAAAAATATATATATATAATTTCCTGCAGTTTTAATGCGTGATGCTCTGAAAATTTCTATTAAAGCTATCTGGTCTAATATGTCACTGAAGACCACTGTTTCCCAGCCTGGTTCTGGCATAAGAACAGACACAGACCAGTGAAACAGAATAGAGAGCCTAGAAATAAACCCAAGTCTCTGTGGTCAATGATCAATTAACATTCAACATAGGGGGCAGAAACATAAAATGGTATAAAACTAGTCTCTTCAACAAATGGTGTTGGGAGATCTGGACAGCTACATGCAAAAAATTGAAACTCAAGCACCAGCTTACACCATACAGAAAAATAAATTCAAGGTGGATAAAAGACTTAAATATAAGTCATGACACCATACAACTTCTAGAGGAGAACACAGACAATAAAATCTCAGATATTCCATGAAGCAATATTTTCACCAATATGTCCCCTAGAGAAAGGGACATAAAGGAAAGAATAAACAAATGGGATCTCATCAAAATAAAAAGCTTCTGCATGGCTAAAGAAAATAGCATTAAAATGAAAAAAAAAAGGACTAACCATATGGGAAAACATTTGCCAATGATATCTTGCACAAGGGTTTGATCTCCAAAATATATAAAGAACTCACACAACTCCACTCCAGGAAAGGACTTGAACAGACAGTTCACCAACAAGGACATACAGGGGAGCCAAAGACATATGAAAAAATGTTCAGCATCACTAGCCATCAGAGAGATGCAAATTGAAACCAAAATGAAATACCCCTTCACACAGTGAGTATGGTCATCATAAACAAATGAAGAAATAAGTGTTGGAGAGGATGTACAGAAATGAGAACCCTAGTGCACTGTTGGTGGGAATGCAGAGTGGTGCAGCCACTGTGGAAAACAGTATGGGATTTCCTCAAAAATTAAAAATGGAATTGCATTTTGATCCAGAAATTCCACTGCAGGCATTATGTACTAAAAACCTTGAAATACCAATTCAAAAGAACCTGTGCATCCCAATGCCCATAGCAGCACAATTTACAATACTAAGTGCTAGAAGCAACCTAAGTGCCCATCAGTAAATGGACAGATCAAGAAACTATGGTACATTTACATGATGGAATACTATGCAACAGAAAGAAAGAAGGGGCTCCTATTCTTTGTACAGCATGGATGGAACTGGAGAATATTATGCTAAGTGAAATAAGCCATGTCGTGAAAGACAAATACCATATGATCTCAACTTTAACTGGAACCTAATCAAGAAAACAAACAAGCAAGCAAAATATAACCAGAGACATTGAAATAAAGAGCAAACTGACATTAACCAGAGGGGAAGTTTGAGGGAATAATAGGGAGGAAAGGGGAAGGGATTTCAGGAACACCCGTAAAGGACACATGGACAAAACCAGGGGGGTAGGGTTGGGATCAGGTGTGGAAGTGGGGATGGTAGGGGAGGGAGGGATTGTGGAGGGAAAATGGAGACAACTATATTTGAACAACAATAAAAAAGTAAAGAAATAATTTAAAAAACTAAAAAAGACCTCTGTTTCCCTGTTGATTTTGTCTGCAAGATCTAAAGTCTTCTACTATTACTGTATTACTATCAATATTTCTTTTTATATCTATCAATATTTAGTTTATATATTTAGGTGCTACCATGTTGGATGCATAAATATTTACAAGGGTTATATTTGTTGAGGCCAACAGAAAGAATGTTAGGAAGAAGTGAAAGATGTTTACTGAGCTCAAGGATATGCTTGCTTAGGCAAGCAGATGTTGCAAACAGATAGCCATCTGACTGTTACTAAGGAAGAAAATTTTTTGCCCCTGAGTTCATTCCGAACCCACCAATGATTTGCCTCGTTTGTTTGCCCGCGCAATTTTGAAACCACCAATGATGGGTGACTCCTTTGTATTGCTGAGCCAATCGCTAACCGCCACATTCACTTCTGTGCCCGCCTTGCTTGCTCGCGTCCATAAAAACCCTTAGTTGTGAGCGTTAGGCGCGACTCTCATTTGCAGCTCTAAGGAGCACTGTGTCTCCGGACACATTCGGAGAGTTCGCCCCTGCGCAGGTAAAACTTTGGCCAATAAAGTAACATCTTTGAAACCCTGAAAGTCTCCGACATTTGTTCTCGCGGTTGGTGGATGCAACAATATTCGCTTGTTGGATTGATAACTTTATCATTATGTAACGACCTTTTTTGTCCCCTGTTGTAGACTTTGTTTTAAAGTCTGTTTTTTTCTGATATAATTATTGCTACTTGACATTCTTTTTCATTTTTATTTGTGTGAAATATCCTTTTCTATTCTTTTACTTTCAGCCTGAATGTGTCTTTCATTTTGAAGTGGGTCTCTTGTAGAGTATATCTATGGGTCTCATTTTCTTATCCACTCAGTCATTTGATTGAAGATTTAATCCATTTACTTTTAAAGTGATTATGATGTGTACATATTTAATGTCATCTTATTTTTATAATCATTTTCCTTTCTCTTTTTTAATTTTTTTCTTATTATAGAATTCCTTTTAACAATTTTTGTAATACTGGTTTTTTGGTAATGAACTTCTTTAGATTTTTCTTTGCCTGAGAAGCTTTTATTTTTATTTCAATTTTAAATGCTATCATTGCTGAGTAGTGCAATCTTGATTGTAAGTTCTTGTTTACTATTACTTCAAATGTTCCCTGCCAATGCCTTCTGGTCTGAAAGTTTCTGTTGAGAAATCATCTGATGGCCCCTTGTAGGTAATTGTCTTTCTCTTGCTGCTTTTAAGATTCTCTCTTGTATTTAACCTTTTATGCTTTCTCTTTAAATTTTTTAATAGATTACTGAGTTACACTGTTATACCATAGGATAAGTTTGCAGTAAGGCTTTTGGCAAATTCTGAAAATTGCTTTATAGAAAGGTTACCTAAATTCACACTTCCTTCAGGAGTATATAAGACTGCTCATACAATTCAGTCTCTCTAGTATTGAAATTCATTTTTTAAAAATCTATTTCAATGTGGTGAGTGAAAAATTAATATTACTATCATTTGCATCTCTGATTACTTGTGAAGTTGGTCTTGATACATTTTTTGGCCTCTGTAAATTGCTCATATTGAGTAGCCACTTCCATACTGAGGCAATTAAAAAATATCTTTTATTGTTATTCAACCATAGTTTTCCCCCTTTCCCTCCCACCATTCTCCCCCAGCCCCATCCACCCCCACCTCCCACATTAAATCCTCCCACATTGTCTTTGTCCATGGGTTTTTTATACATGTTCCTTGGTGACACTTCCCCTTCTTTCCCCCATTATCCCCCTCCCCCTTCCCCTCTGGTTACTATTAGTTCGTTCTTTATTTCAATATTTCTGTATTTAACCATTTCAGCTTAATTACGATGTGTCTTGGTATAGGCCTCTTTTGCTTCATCTTGTTTGGGACTCTCTGAACTTCTTAGACTTAAGTGTCTTTTTCCTTTACCAGGTTTGGAATGATTTCAGTCATTGTTTCTTTAAATAAGTTCTCAAACTTTTGCTCTCTCTCTTCTCCTTCTGGTATCTCTATGTCTCAATTTTATTATGCTTACTGTTGTCCCAGAGATCCCTTAGACTTCCCTCATCTTTAAAAGTTCTTTTATCTTTTTGCTGCTCTGCTTGGATGTTTTCTGCTATCTTGTCTTCCGATGTATTGACTCAGTTCTCTGCTTTATCTAACCTGAAGTTGATTTATTATAGTATGTTCTTCATTTCAGATGTTATATTTCTCATCCATTACTTGTTCTTTTGTATGGTTTCTTTGTTCTCTTTTATGCTTACTGTCTCTTTATTTAAGTTCTCCATCCTTTACCTGAGTTCTTTAAGCATCCTCTGACCATTGTTTTGAACTCTGCATCTGGTAGCTTGGTGCCTCCATTTCATTTAGTTCTTTTCCATGGGATCTCTTCTGTCTGTTTGGGTCATGCTTTTTTGTTTTCCCATTTTAGCTGCCTCTCTGTATTTGTTTCTCTTTTATTATTATTATTTTTTTGTATTAAGTAGATCTGCTGTGTCTCTCTATCTTGTTATGGTGGCCTTATGTAGTAGCTGTCTGTGGGACTCAGTGGCACAATCTGAGTTAGGTGCTTCAGGAAGTTCCCTTGTGTATGCTATGTGAGTCCTCCTGAGTCTCAATTGCTTTTGGCCTATCTGTGGCTGACCCTCAGCCTAGCCGATTATGAGGATTGACCTTGATCACAGTGTATGAGCTGCTGTTCAGAAGCTTCCCCACAAAAAGGTGGCATTGACACCCGCAGGTTCTGATACATGCTGTAATCTCCCTTTGGGTGCGCCACCTATGGAGCTAATTGAATTGTGCTCTGGTGTTGTCTGAAGCCCATCACTATATGTGTTGGTTCTGGAGTTGCTTGGGAGAGGTTCTGGGGCAATTCAGTGTCAGATACTGCCTGTAATCAGTCTTGGGCTACCTGTAGGGTGCTACCAAGTGACCTACAGTTTTTGGCTGCCTTTACTGGACCTGGATGCATGTGGCAGTTGCCAAACTGTGTACCAACATCAGCTTTTACCAGCTCTGAGCCCTGTGGCAGGCCAGAAAAAGGCCCAAAGCACCCACTATGTGCTTCCACCTGCTGGTTGCCTATCAGTCTTTTTGTCACTGAAAACTCCTCTGACGATTTGCATATTGTATGAGATAGGTTCTTAGTGAGGTAAGGAGTAGTGGTGTTCACCAAGTGGATATAGAATAAAATTCTGTGCCCATGCTGTGTCTGAGGCCACTCAGCAAACACCTCAGGAATCACCAACACCAGCTGCCACCTGCCTAAGATTTGTGGGCCTTTGTGGCAGTTTTCAGAATAAAGCCAGCATAGTTCACCCTGCTAAAATAGACTTTTGTTTAGCCAGGTGGAAGGAAGACTAGGCATAGGAACTTATAGGTGCATGCTCAGGTACGTGAAAGAAAATGGTCCTATTCACCAGCCTTGCAACTTAGTCTCTTCCTCTGTGATTCTGGCACTGTTTGAGCCTGCCCAAACCTCTTTAAGAGTTGTTTTTTTAGAGATTTTATTTATTTATTTTTAGAAAGAGGAAAAGAGAGGGAAAAAGGGAGAGAAACATTAATGTGTGATTGCCTGTCATGTGCCCCCTACTGGGGACCTAGCCTGCAACCTAGGCATGTGCCCTACACTGGAAATCAAATTGGCAAACCTCTGCTTTGTAGTCTGACACTCAATCCACAGAGCCACACCAGCCAGCGCTTTGAGAGCGTTTTAATAAGGGTTGTACCTCTGGCAGGGCAGGAATCTGCCTGAAACCTGTCCACCAGGAGTGATTCCTGCAGGACAGTGTCTGCTATTGCCACTCCCTAAGCTGATGTTATATGGAGGGGGATGCTTGACCCAGGAAAGATGGTGTCTTTTGGTGGTGTGGAGAGAGACCCATCGCAGGGACACTTGCTTCCTCTCCCCACAGCCACACCACTCAATTTCTCCTTTTATGACTCCAGACCACTCTGATCTGCCATCTCTCTGCCAAGCCATGGTTGAAATTCTGTACACTGGCCTTTCAAGAGAGCTGTCCTCCTTCTCACCAGAGCAGGTGAAATCTCCACTGAAATTTATAGCTAGATACTGTGCAGGCTTTTCTTCCTGGCTCTAGTGCTCCAGGCTAGGGAGCCTGGTTTGGAGCTGATGCCCTTTGCTCTTATGGAGATAACCTCCTCAGCAGAGATATCCTCTGGGTTCTCTCCCACCACAAGTGGTTTGAACCAATTAACCCCATTAATATCGCCACCCTTCCTATTAGTCTTGATAAGGGTTCATTTGTAATCCTTTCTTTTGAGACTTCTATTCATCTAATAGTCTTCAGATGGTTATTTAGGTTGATTGGTTTGTACTTTAGCTGCTACTCTGATATGTTTCAGGGAACGGGCAAATGTAATTTCCATCTACTCTGCTGCCACCTTTAATTTCTCCCTCAAAAGCCTTTTTGATGTCAGCAAAAAAAAAAAAAAAAAAAAGTTCTGATAACCCAATCTAACAATTGATTTAGTACCTCAATTCATGTGACCTGTATGAAACAGCATAAATCATTAAATGAAAATGTGTGGCTCTACCAAGGGCAAAATTTTGTGTACAAGACTACAGAGCAGCCAATCTGGTGTGCCTCATCTCAGACCCATGACTGACTGAGCCTTGTTAATCTTAGCTAGGAAAATGGGCAAAAAAAAACTTCTTACTGTGGACATTGCAGGCTGATTTTGAACAATGTAATTCAGGGAGGAAATAGAAAAAGTGCTCTCTATATTTAATAAATATTAAAATCTATAGGGTAAAGTGAGATAAAGAAAGAATATATAGAATTTCAGATGTCTGACTTAGTCGTTGTCCTCCCTTCCCCACCCTTACCATCTTTTTCATCCCTCATCCATCTTACCATCACTGAATGTGAACTTCTGTTTTGCAATGAAGATCAATGGGACAAGGCAGCATGATGGTGGGTTCCCTACTATTCTATTCTCCTATAGCATCCAGATGGACCATGAGCACAGAATTCCACTGGACCCATGATGTATGGGTGTTTGATAAGGCTCATTGTGAAGACGAGATAAGTGTATTATTTGGAGGCATTGACAGCCCTGGGAGGCCATGCTTTTTGCTCAAAACAGAAATAAGCAGAAGTGTTCTAAGACACAAACAACCATGAAATCTCAAATTCCTTCTTACTCCTGGTACTTTACTGTATTAGCCAATCACACTGAAAATGATGACA